>NMRA01000100.1:765821-835980 GCA_002633005.1 Phoronis australis
GGAGGAGGAGGGGGGTGGAGGGGGGAGTACAACAAAGAGGGGAAACGTTGGGTACGGGAAGAAAATGGTGGGCAAAGAAGTTCATTTAAATCGTGAAATATTTCAGTTTGAAAATTATAGATTTGATATCACTAAAATCAAAGGAAAAAGGGGGTCCGGACCCCTTGAACCCCTGGATACGCCTATACGTAGACCAGTACCAACTGAAGGGTGTCCTTTGGATTCCTTAGAATATGATGGTTCGAGCAGAGCGTCATCGTCGCAAGCGCTACGCGTATGACTAAAAAGGCATGTAATGATTATACTGACCAAAGTCCATCTCAATTGGTCCCCGATTTAAGGTTGCCGGGCAGGAGTACTGCCCAGTGGTGGATTTAGTGGGGGTCAAGGGGGGCATGGCCCCCCTAAAATTCTGCCAGATTCCATTTGGCAATTCGGGGCTCCGAATGTTTGACGTACAAAATCCTGGCTAATATTCTGCCTTGGCCCGCTTAACTCAAAATCCCGGATCCGCTCCTGTACCTCCCTTTGGTCGCAAACAAGTAAAATGACATGGAAATAAACGTGTGCTTTACTATGTTGCAGTTAATCTTGAACAAATACTTTAATGTGTGTACTAGACACAGACAATATATTATGAAAAATATCTCCTCAATGATATCCTAGATCTGCCACTGGGTCCTCGCCGTTTTTCTTTCTGGCCTTTATTCTTGATCAATATCTATCCAAGCCTGCTGCTTACGTTTTCTTGATTTGGTACCAATTTTCTTGTTCTGGACTACGATATTGGCTTTTTCGCTGATCAGTTGTGGGAGGGAACATTTTTCCTCGTGAGAAAAGCTTTTCGCTCTTTTTCGCAAATGTCTGCCGTACTGATTCTACTGCTTTGTGTCATTGTGTACCTACGTGATCATGGTTTCATTGAAACACTTATAGTTTCTTTATTTGATTAATCCGGGTCAACACAGTAGGTGGCTTGGATACTTTAAACCTAGTTTTACTAAACCTGCTTCATGGTTTAACAAAACCAGGCTTTCAGACTTTTAAACAACGTTGGTGAAATGCAAGTTAGGTCTAAAATTGGACCAGGATTAGGGAGACCAGGTTTAAGTCTCAAACCTGGTTTTGTTAAACCACTTTTATGAAATTCGCTGCGGGAGTTGTGCACCGGTTTTATCTTTTGTGTCAAGTACCAACTTTGATATTTAGTAAAGGGTAGGAACCAGATTACAAAATGCAAGAAAAGCACGTCTTGACTTAAAGTGAAGATATTTTTATTAATCACAAAGATATTACACAGGACCAGCAATAAAAGAATAAAGGAAAGTGACTGTCAACACTGGTTGGTAAATAATAAGAACAAAACACATCTGAACATAAACTGTGACCAATGTTCATTAATGAACTGGGGAGTACTAGTCACTCAGTATATGAATATGTCAACTTAATATGGCGGCTTTGTGAATGAAAAATTATGTCAAGCCTAACAGCTGGCAATACATCAAAATAATCCCAGTGAGACAGAAGTCTCTTTTGCCTGGCGCAATGGATAGTGACCAGTTCTTCCACATAGTCTTACTGGTGAACTCTACTGGTGCACAGATCTAGTGATGAGGAATTCTACCTGCGCTCCATTATCACGACAAAAATTCTGGGTCATTTTCTCCATTACTTCTGGCCAGGCTACATTCTTCTCATTGTGGTTAAAAATTTTGTGAGAATCTCATGTCAGCGTCACTTTGCCGCAACACAGTCCTTGTGAAGCTGGTACTAGAACAACAGAACAGCAGCAAAATGAAACAAAAAAATCACTTAAAACTATCAAACTGATTTTTCAGCGAAAACTTAAAAATATGTTCTTCGGATTAGATATAAATTATATACGTCTTGAACTAAACATAATCACATCTCTCGCATGATCATCTCATGCTTATATAAATAAAAAATTAAAAATAATTACACTTATTTACACAATTCGGGATGACTAATCTCGGACATGATCTCGTATAAAACTTCACATACATCTCATATCATATACAGACCAAATCATGGTCGTATAAACAAGTTTACACAAGTCAATCTATACAGTCGTCACATAAAATTGCACGATATAAAAATATAAACAGCACCGCAAATAACCATATCTACATGTTACAACTTCTACCATTCATAATTTCTCATACACCTAAAATACAGTCTAGAAAAATTTACAAAATAAAATAAAAATACACAACGTCGAACTACCCTAAAGGAACTCTAGTCGTACTGCATTCTCGTCAACATTAAAACATAAATCAAAACTCTATCCAAACGATTCTTATTCAGACACTATCAAACTTTCAACATGTATCAAGTACAGGCACCCTTAGACAAGAAACCATTAATATCAAGAGTAAACAAAGCGTGTAAAGAAGACCATGATGAAATATCTGCGTGTGGATCAAGTAATCAATAAACCATTTTAGTTTGCTAATGGTTTTGAGTCAAAACATGTGACCATCATAATTCGTGACTTGCAAGCAGCCACACGCTTTTCCAAGATGGCAGTCTCCTTCTCCAAAGCTTCAATGTAGTTTGGGTCATCTCGATCTTCCTGCGATGCTACATGCACTGCAACGGAAAGAGACAACATTTCTTCAAATTGAAAAAATCCAACAAACAACTTGAATACAATACAACACATTAAACAGGATATCCTAAAGTGACAAAACATTTCACAAGCAACCAACTGTTTACAACAAAAAATAAATATAATGATTGAAAGACAAGTGTCTTATTATCAAATTTTCTTTGTCTTGAAATAATTTGCTTGAAGAATATTAAGTAAACTGAAATTACAATTTTCAAAGCTGTCACGAATTAGGTAGCCAAACATAACACGTGAAAAAGAACAATTATATTACAAATTAGAGACATGTATTCATTGACCAATAAACAATTGAGTAATTTCATGGAAAACTTTGCAGTCAGCACAAATCACATTTTTGGGTCGAGAACAAAATGGTCATCAATTAGAATAGCCTGGTTCCTTGTGGTGAAGACTGAGCAAAGTTACAGCATCGTAGTGTTCTGTGAATTTATCTGGGAAGTTTTTGCCTCAAATTTCACAGCTGGCTACAGTGTATAGCAGATGACAACAACTGTTATACACATGATACTTACAGTCAAAGCTCCAGGTACCCTCGTCAATCATCAATCGTTGCTTGGCGGTGGCCAGTTCTGACTTGAGCTCGTCTTGATGCTTGAGGAGTTCGGCCACTCGTTGGCGTCGACGCTGCAGAGCTCGAAGCTGCAAAAACAACATTGAGCTCGGTCAGTGAGCACACTACATAGAACACACAGGAGAAAGAGTGAAAACCTGAATTGTCAACTGACAATTCAATCTGGATCTGAACTAACAGGCAAGGACTCAAAGTGTGAACTGATTTCAATGTACAGAACCTCATTCAATTCTATAATCAAATTCTGTGAACGAAAATTACGAGGCTTTACACCTTGGATCTGTAAAAACTTCAAGTAAATACAGAAGCTTTATATTTTTATCAACTCCTAGTTTACAGTGACTTATACAAATTAAAAAACAGGTTCAAAATTACTGATCTGATGTAAAGAGAACAGATTAACTGCTGGTAACATAAGACATCATATTTTTCTTCACAACTTTTGTTCATGTAGTGCTTTAGACTGCAGAGGCAACACTTAGTGTTTGGCAACAGTGCGGACAGAAGAAAAGCAATAGGCAAGTAAGAACTCTATGAGACATGAAAGGTGATTTCAGAAAATAATAATTCCTACCAACTCACACCTTGGCACACTATTATGTGAGGAACTAATAATTGCAAAGCCAACTTATACATAACAACAATTAACCAGCCGCCATACAGTGTGAATCAAGACAGCATTAAGAGCACAACATTGGAAAGTGACCACCGCAACAGTAATAACAATAATAACAGTGCAAGATGGCGGAGACATGACGAGATAGAATACCTTGTGAAATATAGCGTCGGTGTCCCTAGGTTGCATGTAAGTAGTTTTTATACCACAATAAACTACATTCATAGATGCCGCGAGAACGTTGACTTCTTTTCTCCGCCTCAACGGATCAGTCATCAACTTTTGAAAATTCAACTACTAAAAGGACAGTGTATCCCTCAAAAACAACTCGAGTACACCAGCACCTACTGACCATGTAACAAACCAATGCCCAGACTGCTACCGAGCCCAGGATGTCTACGGGAAGTGAATCAGTCCTACATAGATACGATTTATTGCTCAAATGAAGAAAACAAACACAGGCATGGGCTTTTATTAGATTGTTGGAGATGCCCAGGGCAGTCTGAAGTGGCATTAACTATTTTATCCATGATCATCCCAACGTCAGCTGGGTAATCATGGCAACCATCTAGTGATTACGCAATTAAGATAATTGATCAGCTGATACTGAGCCTAACCATTAACTATGGGTTGAAACAATGTAGTTAATGCAATTACAATATGAAATCTGGGATATTAAGTTATGTTATAAGTGTCTCTTCTCTATTTCAAACTTGTCATTTGGTGTCATGACTGAATAAATCACTATTTACTTTGTTCAGGGCATTTCAAACACTAAACTCATAGAATTATTTTAAGAACTTAGTTAACATAATTATTCTCAAAATCATCCAGATTTTGTTTTCCAGAATCAACAAAAAACAAATTCCTGCATTTAAACCGTTATGACCAATCACCAATCACAAATGTCAGTCTTACCTCCATCTCTTCTTGTCTCCGTCTCTGCATCCGTTCGACGTCGTCAATATCATACACTTTCAATTCCAGTGGTTCATTCACCGTTTGTAAGCGGCGTGTGTCCACCCAGGCTCTTGGTGATGGGATACCACTGGTGCATTTATTTGGAGACGGAGAAGGGCTGTGTAGTCTTCGGCTGGAGCCTGGACTGCCCTCTAGTGGCCGTGGCGGAGCTGATCGACTGCGACGAGGTGCTAGAGATCGGACCAGAAAATGTCTGAGTTTTAGTAAACGAGATACAAACTTATGCAGGAACATTGCAGAAACACTGAAGTAAACACTATCAAGCACAGCAATTCCTTCAGACACAATCTGTAATATTGACTTAGCAGAAAACAGTCTCTCATCATAAGTAATAGCACAAGCTATTAGCAGTTAATGTACAATCAAGAAGCACTCTTTCATTATAATGACAACTGTCAAGTTAAATTACATGTTCAAAAGCACATGGTCTGGTGCTAACAGAAAATCCTACCGGTTTGTTTATTTTATTTTCTCCATTGCCTCTTGTTTATGAGATTAACTGACTTTACATAACAATGTAGCTATTTTAGATAATGAAAATGCACCAAGCAGAAACCTGCTACACACAAGGGAGATTTAGCAACAATATACTGTACAGCAGAGCTGTTTTCAAACTTAGACGATAATTGTAATCCTTTCACATGCTGGATGTCCTCAGTAATGAGCAAATCGAATATCTTTACCTGTTCTACTACAGATTATAACCAGTGCATGTGTTTCATATAAAACCAGACATGGTGGAACAAGACTAGTTTTTGTAAACTTTGCCCTATTACACAGAAAGGGGATAAAATGGATTTTAAAAAGTTACATTTCAAAATAGTTCATCCTATGAATCGATACCAAAGCTTAAAATTCCTAGTGGCTTTTATTCTTGGTTTGCACATGGCTGGATATCGAATGCAAAATTTTTTTTATTATGACATTCATATCAGTTTTTCGAGTTTATGTGTAGAGCTTGTTAAAATTTTTGTCTTGCTTTTTTTCGTCACTTATGAAATTCTTATCAATTTTACATTTCCTCAAAAACACTTTGTTACTTAAACTCTCATTAGGTTGATAGGTGCCCGCTTTCTTCACTCAAGGTCGTGGGTTCGAGTCCCACTAGGTCACACTGCTAAACCCTTGAGTCAAGTTTCTAGCTCTTCAGCTCGGTTTTAACCATATATTAATAAAACATAAAAATAGTTCCAGGTAGCCAGTGTAATGGGCCCACATGCGAGGCCTGCGCACATCTGGTGCAACATGTATCAGACCACCCACAATTGTTTTTTAAGCTCTCATTATGGTGATACATCAATAATCAGCATTTTGAGATGCAGTTCAGTTGAATGGTCACTATACAGGGTGGAGTATATGAGATTTACATATTCACACACACTTCAATTAACGAATTATTTAAATTACAATACACTCTATTCTAAGAAAAAACCAAATATCACATACCAGGTATCTTCTTCTTCAAGATCCTCATCCCACGCACACGGCCCTCCGTCGAGCTCTCGCTGGTCGAGTCATGCGTTGACGAGCATGTCACCTCACTGTCGCGCATCATGCTCTCATAGCCACTACTAGCGCCACAGTTGGCCTGACTGCCAGTCTTGGATGGCGACATGCCACTGACACAGCTACTGTTGTCACTACCGTGACCACTACTTGTAGACCGGCTGACACTACGAGGCTTGGTCATGCTGTGGTAGGGAGATAATAATTTCTTATCCTGCGTGTCCACACCACTGTCTGAGTCCGTGGCACGACATCGCCCACTCAATTCACTGATGCGACTATTGCTCATTTTACTCATAGATTTGGCCTCCTTCAACTTGCTCTTGGAGAACTTAAACGAAGACTTCTCTGTCTTGCTCTCTTTTGTGGATTGCATAGTGGAACTCTTGCTTGAAGACGTCGGTAGCTTGCTCTTGGTCAAAGTAAGCTTGGAAGATTTGGTCTCGCTCCGAGAGTCGCTTGTTTTCGTTGTCTTGCGCTCCTTACTAGAACTGCGACTCGTTGGTGGTGCACTGCTGGCACGCACAGGGGAGCTAATACTGGGTGAACTGGGGGCTGAGCTGGAAGTCACCGCCTTCTTAAAAGTAGAAAATGAAGGCTTTGGTGCAGGTGTCGGAGGACTGCTCGTGTTATTCACTGGCTTGGGTAAGCTACTCGTGCGAGGAGGTTTCTGCGGAGGAGGTGGCTTAACTCTAGGTATACTGGTCCCCGACAGGGTGCGCATGGCAGGCTTTTTTGGCACGGCTGGTTTGGATTTGGTGGGTAGTCTACTGCCCTGTTGCGTCATAGAGTCCGACTTCTCCAGCTCTTCTGCTGACTGCCCAATAATGGTGCGTCCTGCGCTTCTGTGACAAGGAGTGCATGGAGCACTCTGGGATACCTCAGGCTCTATCACACGTTGCAGCTGAGCAACAACTTCCTGATGAAACACAACCAGGTTATCTGAATCCCCGGACAGGATAGTAGGGTCTTTGTTTAAACACGGATCCGACGCTCCATCAGGCTTACGTAAGCACTGGTTTTCGAACCGTTTCTCAATCTCGTCCAGCACCGGAGATATCTCGTCATTGTTCTCAATGTCACTACAGTAGTTGGACGTCACCGGGGAGGTCTGAGTGGTACCACTTGTCTGCGAGACGTCGCTGGTCTGAGTGGCCACCGTCCTTTCCCGGATATTTCCCTCACTATCACAGTAATCAATGCCCATGCTAATGCATTCAGTCACAGGCGACGAGCTCAAGACACGCTCCATAACTCGCCGTTTCTCTGGGTAACTGTTCAGTGTGCTAAAATCTGATGAGTCATTAGCGCTCAACCCTTCCAACTGTTCTTCTGCCGCCATCTCATAGACGGATTCACGCAGAGTGCCTTTCTCATCTGCCGTCAGACTGCTACATGTGGTTGACTGGTCAAAGGTGACCACACTCATATGACTCTGGCTCTCCAGGTCATCAGGTGTGAACCATACTTGATCCTCGCCACCACCATTACGCGGAACATTGGGAGCTGGTCGCGCCATCTGCAGGGCTGGCTGGCGCTTGCGCCTCTCCATTGACTGAATACGCTCACTATAGCTCTGAGTTAAATCTCCTTCAGCGACCAATGAACTGCGACAACTGTTGGATTGGTCAACACTCAACGACCGGACCCATTCCATAGTTCGATGGCTAGGGCTCGCTGGAGGTGGCAGCATGGATTTCTTCAACTTCTTCTTCATCATCGGTGAGTTCTTTGGACTCAATGACCGTGCACGTTGGTTGTGTTCAAGTTCCACACGTCTCACTTCGCACACAGACTTGTACGACGGCGCGTACTCTGACTGGGCAAGATCAGGAATGAACTTCTCTGGCAAAGCACTATTTTTCTTGGCCTCCTCGGCATACAGCGGCACATTGGGTGACACTGTACTGTGCTTCTCCACCCAATCACGCACAAACGGTTTTACAGACATTACCACTTTAGGTTTGTCAGTAGAGTCACTGGGCATGAACTTTGTCTCAGCTTTCACAACCTGTTCCACTTCATTCGTCTCCGTCACAATACTCTCGGGCCGTGACTCCCCCACATTGACCGCCACAGAGCCAGAGTCAACACTGATCATGCTCTCGGGACGGCCTTCCGCCACCACGCGTTCAGGAAGCACAGATTTCGCAGTGATGAAAGGTTTAGTTATTGCTGAAATGTCAGGTATGGACTCCTTGCCCATCCCTAGAGTCAGAGTCTCAATATTTCTTCCTTCATCCAGTGTTGACGTGCCATCAGCCGGACAACTCTCCAGTGCGTCAATTTCACTGTCAGGAATGAGGTCAATCACGTCACTGCTATTCTCACTGATGTCATCGCACAGTTCCGATCTATCTCTCACTGTAGGCAAGGCAATGGCCCGTGGCTTTGACGGTGATTGGACTCTGTCTGCAGAAGCTCTCCTGGTTGGCGGAACACTGACCACATTCTGTTTAACCTTTTTGTCCTCATCGCTGTGACGGCGAGTTTCCAGTGTTCTTAGCCGTTCAGGTGTTGGTAACGACTGCTTCCTATGACAGGAATCTGTTTTGGGTGTAGCCTGTACAGGCGTTGTGGCCGTGAATTCACCCGGACCATCGACCCACACCTCGACACCCTTGTTGGCATCGGGGTAGATGACAGCACCTGGTCCGTCGATCCACTGTTCTTGGGTGGGTGAGTCTAACGATGGTGTGAACGGTGCCACCTTTGGCCATGCATTGATATTAGTCCTAGGCACAACGCGATTGGTCGGCCGGTGGTGTTTGTGATCCGAATCCGAGGTAGGCACACGTGGCTTGCTAGCACTTTGTATTTTGGATTTCACAACACTTGTTTTCTGAGGTATCTGGCTAGCCGACGGAGCAGGAGCAGTATTTGGTTTTGCTTTGTCGGGTTTGGTCCTTTCTAGAGTTTGTAGTTTACCCTTCTCGGGTGGTTTCAATGTACTCGGTTTCTTAACAGGTGGCGATGGCGACCTTTCCGTAGGCATCACCGATTCTCCAACTTTTAATTTTTCCACGACATCATCACCTGACGATCGACTGGCACTCGATCCACTGGAGTTAGGAATAGGACTCAGTCGATTCGTTTTAGGCAAAATGGGCACACTCACAGGCGGTCCCTCATTGTCCGTAAGTTCCCGATCACTAAGCGCCTGCCCATTGCGGCCAACATAAATGACCGTGTCACACGATTGCTCGCTACTGGACGTGTAGTCGGGATCGGAGGACTGTGAGGAGTACGAGTCCTCTCGTAATGTGCCCATCCTGGGCACACGGCGACGTAACCGGCCATCATCACATGAACTGGAGTCATCAGAACTGGAGCAGGAAAACTGCAAAAGGAAATCAAAATAAATGTAAAAATATATCACTCTACTGCATGTTGGAGAATTAGCACTCTTCCTAAATCCAGCCTCGTACTGATGGCAGTCCCTTTTGTAAACAGGATTTGATAAATACATTACAGTGGTGTGTCCGAATTTCATGCATCGGAAAACAGTTGAGTCGAACCCTAAGTGGATTGAAACCATTTGTGATCTGTTTTTTAAAATTTTTTTGTCTTGACTTAGTTTGTTTCTGCCTGAAGACGAGGCATGACCAGTCTCAGAATATAGCTGGGGCACTATGCATCATTGAAATGTTTCCTGGTCATCTATTCTATCCTTTGTCAGACAGAGTCAAAATCCTTACACGACCGCTAAAAAGAAAACTATTGGTCACATTCTTATAATCAAATACCTAAACTCATTCGTACTGAATTCATGCATGCATAGTCTTACGACCAGACAGTTAAGAACGGTTTTCCCAAACACTGTACAACACCATCATGTCCTTTGGAAGACTTACCTTAGACTTGGCCTTCCTCTTCATCCTGAATATTCTGGCTGCAAGCTGTATCACCTGAAGGGTCTCATTGTAGTTGCCAACAGATGGCGATATGTGTGCAATCATGCACGTCCGACATGACACACTGCTGACTGACTCCTTCACTAGCTGGGTCAGCTTGCTCTCCCTGCAACAAATAATTAGAACACATGGAGATGGGCGACCTCGTAGTAAGTTATAGGAAATATACACCTGGGACTGTAAGAGGAAAATCTCACCAATTTTGGACAAAAATAATTGCAAAAACTACCATTTTCATTTTTCAGTGTATTCTAACATTATTGTGAATGCCCTTAGTTTATGAAAGTTTTGTCTGACAGTAAAAATGGAACATAGCTTTTCATATTTTTATGAAAAATGAAAAAACAAAAAAAACCCTGTCCGTCATGTTGTTCATGAGAATTTGCAGTCCACCCTTATATGCTATTCAAAGAAAATTAAACAATCGCATGCCGCAACTCGAGTAAACTCTCAAATTTTATGTGATGCATTTTGTTTTTTGGATCTGAAATCTTTTATCGAGTTTAATGCTCGCTGGTCATGGATTAAATTGGTTTGCATTAAAATTCATTTAATTAGAAATTTTATTGATCAAGCAAAAAGAATACTTGCATAGCTATAATCTCTCAAAAACTAAAATTAATCATACAAATCATGGAAGTGATATTTTTGATCTCCCACTAACAGGAAATCTTTGCATAAAGCATAGCAGCCCAAGTTTCAACTAAAACTGATCAGCCATTTATGAGACAATATGTTATCCAAATTTGGAATTTTTGGAGTCCTTTGATTGGAACCTTAATCACTCATACGTGGACTCCTCAAATGATACACAAAGACTTTTTGCACCATATTGTGTCAACATGAGAACACAAAACGAAAGTCTGAAAGTAGTTGCTTTGAACAGAGGTCTCAATAGAACATCATACAAGGATTCAAAAACAAGGTTTTAAAAAGTGCTTGTAACAAAACACGTCACCATACTTGTGAGGCATGTGGCGTTGGCCGTTGAGTAGACACATGATGACATTTCCCAGAGCAGAGAGACTCAGTGCATTCCCACTATTCTCTTTGGACTTCGTACATGAGCCAAGGTCAATTAAATGAAGACGACTTCTACCACCAGCGACACCTAGGAGAGAGAAAGTAAACATAGCACTGTCTATAAGATCTGCTGGATGGATTAGTGTTAAGTTTGGCCAATAGAAGGCACTGACATACATAAACTGAGAGCACTTATGCGTTGACTTCATACGGCAACATAAACTGAAATAATACACAAGAGTAGATAAAAAGCAAGGTATTAACACATATGTTTGAACTGCTTTATTCAATGTTATTTAACTGGTGATTGGCAGTGATTACATTGAGTCTGCTATTAACTCAAACTCAGACATTAGACCCAACACAGTATTTGCTAATCAATTGCGCAAAGCATTTAAGACCACACTGTGTCATCATGGTTTAATGGAGAAGCAGACAGACATATCGACTTGAATTACTGACCAGCACCAGGGTTAGTTCCACCCGTCTTTGAGTCCTTTTCTAGTCTGTATTGATAGACATGAAGTGTGAACAAGATGTGGGAGTTACGTCCCTCATCCTCCTCGTGGGGGGCCCGTGCGTTCAGGGCTGCGTCCAGGTAGTAGGCTGCTTTGTCAGCCGTAGGGGCGCGTAGCTCACTCTGATTCTCCAGCTGGGTGCCACAGATGGGGTCCTCCCGTAAGTAGACACCGGGTGCAGCACCACCTCCTGACTCGGTACCTGACCATAAGGTCGAATATTTATCACAATAAAATCACTAATGCTCACACTAACGGCAAAATGACAATGTAAGTTATAAAAGACTGGAAATTTGCCAATGAAGATAATTTTCAAAATCTATTATCAGACAGTCATACGCTTACACCATACCAAGAAATACTGAGAAGTCTAAGTCTGAAGCTAAATTAAGTCAAGAAGTAATAAGCATGATTGTCAAATAATAAACTCAAAATAAACAGTAGTTGCAAAGTGTCATTAGAGTTTTCAGTGGATCTAACAAATATAATTATTGCATAGCTTCACACAGCCGTTAGCCACTCTTACTAACTGCCTAACAGACACTACCCGGTGGCTCAGTGCTGGCAACGCCCGGCATGGCAGTAACGTTACTTGTCGCCGAAACTGTGATAGCGTCCCCGGTTAGCGGCTGAGGAGGGTAGTGTCTGGAAACTTGTAGGTTGTAAGATATCTCTCACAACAAAGATGAAAATGATTTTATAAAACTATAGATTACATGCTCAAAAACTCCTCAACTTTTTTAACCAATTCCACTGTTCCACTAACAAGTATGCAACGTACCAGTGGAGACCTCTGCCAGCAGGTCTTTCAGCTGTTCTTGCCTACTGTGAACTTCAACAGCTGAGACGCGGACTGAGAAGCGAGCGCCAGTCTTGTCCTTCTGTTCATTAATCAGTTTGAACAGCCAGGCAATGGCACACGGGATAGCACCCAGGGTCTGGGCGGATTCATCACTGCCAATCATCGTGTACGACTTCCCTGTAAAAGGACATCAACACAGGTGATTGGAAGAACCTGAACACCCAACAATAAGTTCAGCATTATCAAAACCTTCCAATGACAAATGATCAGGTTGGTCTTGTCAGCCACTAGATGGCAGACCCTGACAATGAGGCAGTTAATACTCAGAACATGGACTGTAGGCAACCAAACCTGAAATACTGTCAAATAAAAGGAAACCAGCATATCAACAAGCTCAGCAATGAATGTGTCTAGATCTGTGGCTGGCAGGCCATTAATACAAACTCCAGTCTATTAGCAAAAACCTTTGTTCCCCGTATTTTGAAATCCTAGAAACAAGTTTTAGGATAAAAGTTAACGAGATTAATTCCACAAATGGTTGTGTCCCCAAGGGTTCTTGATGACGGAATACCGGTATTTTTGTTGCTCCTATTGGCAGGCATTGACACTATAACGAAACTCTCAATTAGTAATTCGTGAATAAAATTTCCCACTATCAGTCCAGGCAAATTTGGTGGAGTTCAGAATACCGGGTAAATCGTGTTCCAATGCAAAAGTTTATACGATTAAAAATTTCAGCGGCAAAGTTAGCGCGATTACTTCCACAAAAGTTCTTGTGGGAACGGCACTATTTCCTGTTCCAAACCACAAGACTTTGAAAACAAAGATTTCGGACGAAACGACAGCAAATGCGATGTCAGTATTCTATCAATGATACTTCAGCTTCCCCCTCACTTCCAAAACGTTTCTATTTCAAGAAGACCAAATCGAAGGCGAGACAGAGAGAGTCAAAACATATCCGTTCAGTCTTTTTATAAATAGAATGCAATTTAGACACACAGCAAGCAACCGCCAAATGTCTTAGAAAAAGGCGATAGTACTTTTTGTAACTAAGTCTCAATTGTTGCCTACTGGTTTCTTAAAGTAAGGTAAACAACCATAATTCACAACTAAGATGCTGTTAACTGAAACTGATGAGATTCTCTTCACATGCAGCCAGTTGAATACAAAACAGATATAACCAACAGACATGACAAGCTTGTCAATAGAGGCTTCACTGGTCAAATGACAGCAGCTAATTTCACATAAACTGAACTGATTAATTTATATTGTTATGCCTCTCACAGGGATGCCTGTTAAAACTATTTTCTGATTTATTGCCACTATAGGCAGTAGATCACTGGGAATTCATCATGGCAGGGTGACTAAGAGCTGGAAGGAAGACAGCCCCATTAACTGAACAGACTGACAACTGACACACCAACTTTTTACAAAGAAGTATACTCCCGTGACTGAAATCACTGTACAAAAACACGGATGGAAAAATGGATGTTCTGCCCGAAAATCAATGACCTATTAACATAACACGGTTGAGCTACATGCCTGGTGGGTCCTTACGGCTCGAAACATGATATTGAAATTTCAACAGGGATGTACTAGTCTGGCAGACAGTGCCATTAGAATGCATCAGTGACTAACACAACTTGCACATCATGTCATGTTATTCAATATCATAATTTGTCTCATACATTCACAATCAGCCAGCCAACAAGCCTTATGCACACTTGCACAAGTTATAAAAGTGCAAAACTCATAGTCTCGGGAATTGTCCTTGCTTAGCAACCATTTCAGAGGCGTAAAAAACGCGACACCCTTTTGAANCCCCCCTCCCCCCAAGTGCTTCCAAAAATGTTCATTTTTCACTGCTCATGGATGATTCTTGGCCACATTTCAAAAATTCTTAAAAGGTATGCAGACCGTTACCGTCCACCTCCCAGCGTACGTTTTGTGCATTTTAAAGAACTCTAGACGATCCCCAACATTTTTCTAATTGCGTATTTAGCAAAATAATGCCGTCAGCTGGCGTTGGCAATATTGTTTGATTAAACTGGGAAGTTGTCTGAGAGAAACTGTAGGTGTGAGGTTTATTGGTAACCATTCTCTTCATGCCGCGTTCACATATTGAAACAAAAGGGATGAAAAAGATCACAAACTCAATCATTAAACAATGACAAGACCAATCAAGCCATAGCATTCCTTCTCGCTTGCTTTGCACATATCAGAACTACCATTCCACAGGCTTATATATACAAGATCTATCTCTGCCAGACTTTTATGCTGTTCCACATCTACATTTAATGATTATCACAGATAGTAAAAGGATTGCCAGCCAAAGCTGCTTAACCCAGCTAACTGCCCCCAGCATCCATCACATACCAAATTGAGTTAATTCGACCTGCTAACTGAGTTAGTCAATTTCTGCTCCACTTGGCCAGTTTTGCCCTGTTAACATTGAATGCAAATATAAGCATTCTACAGTCAGTCCGACAAGTTGCTTAAACAGTTCAACAAACTCTCCTTGGAGGAAAAATGGTGTCATCCAAATATTTTGAATAATGATCGCCTAAGTAACACATCACTCTGTTCAGAGCAAATTTCAAAAAAATTTTATTTTCCGTTTCCTGCACCCATGAAAATACTGCGTAATCATTATATTGGTAGAGTTCCATATAAGACATTCAAAAATATTGCACGTCTGTCAGCGCTTTAACAGATTATGATCTACAAATGCTTTACAATAATACAATGCTTGCAAAAAACAAAATTCTAAAAAATCTGTACTGAAATGGGGGGACACAAAGGGTGAATGTACTACTTGGTACAAATATGCAACAGTAGCAAACTAGGATCGCCCTTGTTTGACAAGGCTCACTCCTCACTCAGCAGTAGCAGAGCTATAAAGCTGTCAGTCTGTCCCAGCCATTAACAGATCAGATCTCCCAAAGATCTCCAGGCTGAGCTTAGTGTCAGAGATAGCATCAGCACAAGGTGTTGACACCCTGTTTGTATATACACCCACATTCAACACAGAGTGGTTATTTCTCAATACATTAGATGGACCATAACCCTGACATGTGTCCAAACAGACCTACACTGGAATCTCAAAATGGAACATGCAAGGGAGCGGGAACAGTTGTTTTACTGTATCTGTGTGGCCCAACTCTCTCCCTCCCCCCTTGCACAATAGTTTTAGCTGGCAGCCCTTGAAATACAGAGGTTGCAGAGACAGGTCAACAGTTACTACCAGTGAAAAAAACGGCACCAGTGACAAGGTCCTTGATGTTGAAAACCAGTTTGATGCCCATTATTCAATGGAGGAAACTGGTTCTCATAAACATGGGGGCCTCAGCAACTAACTGTTACCATGAAAACATTGCAAACATGGCACGAACAGCTTCAGGATTGCCACATGAAATTAATTTACATGATTAACAACTGCAAAAATATGCAAAAACAAATCCTATAAATAGTTAAAACAAATAAAATCTATCCACCTATTTCTTTGGCACGAACTGTCATGTGTACTGTCACTTGTTAGTCGAATGTGATAGGGATTTAAAGGTTATGTATTTCAGAGTCTAAACTATCTGGCCGCTGAGTGGGCAGAAAACTAAAACAGGTATTCTCTGACATTTGAATGGGTATACTGAACAAATCAAACACGGAAGAGTGATTGAGAGCACTGACCAAGAAACTACGCCTTAGTAATGACTGCAAGCTCATAAAAAGTTAGTAAGATGTGTTTGCTCCTCTCCGTTTAATTACCGCACTTTCCAAAAATATTCTTTATTAAGAGAGACGAGTATTGTCCAACACCCATCAACACAGCAACGAGGAATTCTTATCTACCACAACTCAGAGTTACCCTTAGTTCACTCACATAAACACCAGGTGGCGTATTTGAATGATACTCTCGAACTAATAAATTGGAGACTAAACATCTCTTGCCATTTAGGATGAATAATGCCAGACTTATCTGAGTTATTCTCTGTCAGATTTCAGTTGTCTTATTCCTTTATGTGCAAACTGTTGATAGTCAGGTAACAAAAGCCAAGCGAATAACGAATGTCTCTCAGTCTTGAGTGAGAGGTGTCGCGAGCTCTAGCAATTTACTCCAGCCAAAGCGCAGTTAGCATTTCCAACTGAGGAGGAGTTGCGAAAACTCTACACTTTCATTCACCTATTATTATTGCAGAAAACAGATCTACAGCAATGACTGCTTGAGTAGGAAATGTGCCCCAGGAGAAGAATTTAACACCATACAGAGAGAATTAAGGCTTCAAAATTTGCCATTCAACAAGCTTTACTTGGTACATGCCAGCCAGGTATACCAAGTTCTAACCCATTCAAGTTTCTTAATCCCGGCAATAATTAAAACTAGTCGCTCCTAATTAACTCACAACAAATATCTGACTTTTTCTCCTATGTGTCCACAACAGCTGACTGCCTGTATGCCCTGCTATGAGGACATACAGTTGACCATGTGCCCTCAACATTTCCTGTCAGGCCAGTGGCACCCTGCTGTGAGCCTGGCTATCAGACTACACTGTTTACATTGAGAGCCAAGTACCCAGTGTATCAGTGCTGGCATCACTCTTAATGTGTTGTCCATCATCTACTGATGGATGACACACCATGTTGGCAGGAGCCATTGGATGGAGCTGGTAAAACCTGTGGACAGCCCAAGAGCAACATTTTATTCATCCATTTATTTTAAGTTCGAACTCAAATACTGGATTCACAAGCGTGGCTGAAACACCCGGCAATTTTCAGTGGTGAAAACATGGCACTTTAGTCAAACATGCTGTTGGCCACCCTGGAGTAATTATCACCAGCAGTTGCTTTGTTTCCTCACCACCTCAAATGCGCTTTTAAAGCGAAAATTCTCACTAAAGCTTGTTTACAGCAACTGATAAAAAGCAAAAACGGGCTAGTTTTGGGGTAACTGAAACTGCCAACAAAGACACCAAAAGTGACCTGTTGACATGACTAGCAATTCTCCAACTAGCAAAAAATGCAACTGAAAATGCAAGCGTTCTAGGAAGTTTGTGAACGTGGGTACATGGTACAACCGCAGCAGACTTTTCTTCACTAGTACCACAATTGGACTTTTAGGGTTTGCCCAATCATCAAACAATGAATATTAACTTTACCCAGGGAGTTCAGTGGGACGTGATATGTTTAAGTGCCATTTTTCAAAAAAAGACCTTCGCATCTACGTAGATGCCGGCACATGGTCTATCCCCATCTCTTCTTGAGGTTACATGCACAAAAAAACAGCTGTGAACTTTGCTTTGTTGATGGCAGGCTACGTTTACACAACAGATAGCTGAACAAAAACTAATTATAACAAACTAATTACTCCAGTACTACCACTTTCTCACGGAGCCTCTCAATTACAAAACGTTATCAGCCCACAAATGATACACTTGTAAGCAAAAAAATTTATGAGCGTAACATCCCAGAAATACAGAAAAGAGTTTCCCACGACTGACTCACAACTCACGAGATAGCAATATCTTTGAACATATATTTGAAGAGTCGCAGGTCTTGTACACCAATTCAGAGCACAAACTCGCTGACACCCACTTGAACATGAAATAACTGGGTAAGAGCTTCAAGTGGTAATCCTATAATTATGACACTAACATCCTGAACTGCTAGTTGGTCACCAACAAAAGCCATGTATTTGTTGTGGAATTAATTTGATCTTCACCAGGAATTTCATGAACATTCCGCCCTGTTATCAATTGACAGTGACCTAAAAGGGTTAAATGTCCAAAGATGAGAAGCAATGTTGTTGAATTAAATAAAAGTAAACCACAAAAACTAATCGAAGTCCACAAATGGAAGTTACTGTTGAGGCATGTATAGGGAACACTGGCTGAGCATCATTTTGTTCAGGTTTTCTACAATCGCACAACATCCAGGATGGACCTCACAAATAATAGTTTCAGCTTGTTTTTTCATAATTTGAAGTTATTCCCACAAGTGCACTCATCAGAACTTTCACTAACTGTTTCCCACTGTTTAACTGTTGCAGAGAAAGTCCACTGGTCACCTGCCAATAAATGTCTGTCAAAGGTAAATAATGAAACCACAACTTTAGGACAACTGAACCCCTGCTTTAAGTACGCACAAAGTGTTTACCTGCTGATAATGGTCCAATTTGTCAACTTCATTTAGAGCACAGTGCTGAGAACTATGGCATCAGAAAACTAATCAAAGTAAACAGTCTGGTCCACCCCAAACACTCTAATGTAGTGTATGAAGAACCCTGGATGGCATTGGTCTCAACCAGTTTGGACAACAAAGTAGAGGACATATTTCCTGTGGCCTGCTGTGATCTAAATAAGGGGTAGAGATCTGTGCTCCCATGAACACTATCTTATCTGTAGCCAAATATTTAGCAGCCATTTCAGCATATAGCACCATGTAACTTTTACGTTACATGGCAAGCTTGCTCTGTAAAAACTGTAAAATCTCAAATCTCAAGCCTGACAGAGCTCTAGTTTTGAACAAGCTCAACGGTAGCACTGAAATTCGCTACTTTCCTTATGGGCAGAGAGGTGTTGGAGGTTCTCAAAGATGCAAAAAGTAGGGGCGGTGAAAACACATATTCACAAGAACACCTAAAAGCAACCAATTCAATGTCAAGTCTACTCCAACACACACCCAGTTAAAACAGTTCAAAACAAGACTGTGCCTATACTTTTTGTCTATGCTTAATTTTGAAAATCAAATTTCTACTTCAATATCAAAATTTAAAAAAAAACGGTGTCTCTATAAAATTTGTAAAGCCATCATTTTAATGGTACGTAGGACCCCTCGCCTACAGAACAAACCAGCAGGCCCTCAGCAGAGTTTCACTACGTAAGTCATAAATGAGAGGTCCAGCACAACTTATGTAGCAGTCTCATCCCGCCACACCAACCATCCAAGAAATTGGCTGACATTGGCCATTTACTAGTAACCAACTCATATATTAAGCCAAGCTCATTAAGTTGTCAGTCTATGCTGACCAGGTGATACTGTCCATTTAGTTGCATGACACAGGATTTTTCAGACTTGGGGCACACTAGGACAGTATACCTCAAAGCACCACCAACCCACATGCTAAGAGCACAGATACACCAACAAGTCTATCATTGAATTACCTGCGAGAATGAATTGGCACAAGAACACCTAACTTTACTCAAGACTGGATTTGAAAATTCACCAACTGGCCATTTTCAAGTGAGTCGTGACTTAAATTCGATGATCAAAGGAATAGGCTTATGTAAAAATCACAGAATTTTTATCCTAGAATTCACAACAACATATACTCAACAAGGAATAAATACAGGTATTATGCCACTACTACACACCAACACAACCACACACACACACACACACACACACACACACACACACACTATTCTATGAATGTGTTATAAGCTACGGCTGCAACCCGTCAAACATTTTCAAGAGGGCAAAAACATTTGTACACCATGCATCAAAATTTCACCCGTTTTCTTTAATGAGGTGTAGTTCTGTTTTGTTCTCAGCACATTTAATTTCAGCATTGGGCATTGTTTTGATCACATGGCAAGGGTTATATTTCATACTCATGTGACAAAGATTTTTTACTGTCACATTTCTCTATACATCTCCATCAATACAGGCATCATTGAAATTTTTATTTAAGCTTTGGTAACATCATCCCATATTCGTAACATTAGTGGTTCACCACACACACAAATGCCACAATCTGCTGGCAAGGAGTCTTATTCCTTACCTAGCTTGGCATGCCCGTAAGCAAACAGACAGCCATCAGCACCATTGACAACAGCCTGTACAATCTCCGTCAGGCTGTTGGAGCAAACCTCCGTCTGAAATCATAGCAAATATTAGAATTAATGTGAATTCTACCAGACATTACATGTATAATCGGATTCCTTCAACAGGGCAACAATACAAATTTTGAAACGAAATCTCCAACTGCAATAACAAAACCTGTAAAAATTGTTTCAAGGGGTCTTTACAATTTAAAAACTTCCAGACAAATGCTGCTATGGCAGCAAAGATAGATACATTATCGTCATTTGCCAATATTACACTCAAGATTTTTTAAGAATCATTCGAAACATTTGTTCACAAAGACAAAATTTGTTATATGGTAAAAGACAGAGAGGGTGACGGTGAGGTGGGAGAGGGAGGGAGGGAGGGGGAGAAGGAAGGAGACAGTGAGCGAGAAAGAGAGAGAGACAGACAGAGACAGAGAGGACAGCCATGCCATAACAGGTCATTATCAGGTTAGCTGTAATTACCCCTTGTTTTATCTGGCTTTGCTTCCTAATAGCAGGCGGTCATTAACAGATGAGCGGAACATCTCTTAATGTTGAGCAGATGGCCAAATTCACACACTCTGCTCAATGCGAAGCGTTTTTTGTGGAAACAAATGCACGGCAGTTTTTCTTACAGTTTTTGTAGCAGAGGGGTTGGAGAAACCATATGTTTTCAAGGAGATGTATTGTGTCATGGATGCATTGAGTAACAATTATGACGTAACCAAATTATAGCACTAGAGTGGCTAATAATGACATTGCATAACATACTAACAACACTTCTGAACAAGGCCTGGTGTCAAAACATGAGTGTCTCACAGGGTGACATTTTTTCCGCCAGGGCAGGTCATTTTCTAATTAAAGCCAATTTCCCCTGGTAATGAAGGTGGCTGACACAGCTGGAACAGTGACCAAATGAATTCAAGGGCAGACTGTCAATCAAAGCGGTGTGTATGACGGCTTGGTCCAATGGAGAGGTTCCGGCAGTTCAGATACCTATGTGAACTCCAGGCACAACTGAGAACTCTGTGGGGGTTGGCTAATTATTTCTAAACATAATTCGTTGCATTTCTACAGACCAGGTCAACCATTTGGTTCCCATGTAAAGGCCAGTAATAATTGGATCATCAAACCACTGAGCTTGATGATTAACATAGTCTGTCCAGCCAGGATAGAGTGGGCACTGACCACTGGGCATCAGCAATGAAGCCTGTCCAGGGTGCAAGGAAAGTCCAAGTAAATACTCAACTGAGAGTCCCAGCAGGACAAGGTGTACTGTCTGACCTGGCAACAAATTCTGGCTACTGGATTCTGAAGTTTGGCTCGAGTATTTAGGGATCTGATAAAGAAACTGTTCCCCTAACTTGCTCTCTAAAGATGAAATGAATTATTACCAAAGAGTCATCCTCTGTGAATATCTGGTCAAAAGCAAACATCTTGGGAGCCGCCATGCCTGCTCTTCTCTGTGAGGGCGTGGTGTACCCGCCATGGGACGGGTCGAAAACAGTGATCTGCTTCTTGCGAGGGTCGACACTCAAATACGATCTTGTATTCTCACTGGCCGTGTCTATGTTGGCTATCTTCAACATGATCTTGGTCTATAAACAACAACAGTGGTAATTAGTTTAATGAGTTTTACAGATAAAAACGATAAATGTCACACTAATGTAGGATAACGCGAGTACAACCCGATCTGTAAACGGCCAATTCAGACAAAGGGCATATAATTACAAAAGTGATAAATCACTCAGGCACCATAGAGAATAATTAATTTCACTATGTAGCATTTTTAAAATCTTATCCTAGATGGAGCTTAGACGGAAAGGAGTCATTTAATTTGCATAATAATGGCAGCTGATTCTAGATTGAAATGCTGCTATCAAACAATTGTCTTCAGAATATGGCATAGTACAAAGGCAATATTTCAGAGATCAGTACATTAGGGATACAATACTGGTCATGATGTCAGTTCGAACAGAAACCCACCCATTGACAGGCACTAACTTAAAATTTAATAGAACGAATAACTCTACACAAAATTTCTCAGGGACTTCTTCATAAAAACATATTTAAGTGATAACAAAACACGTCTTCTCAGTACACCGTCAGCGTTAATCACCATAGTGGGACCTAATGAAATAATAAGTTTTTCATAACAGATGGGTCAGTGCTAATTGGAGACGACATTCCAAGTCAAGTCCATGCAAAATTTAATCAACATAATCTGGTGGCAATGTAAGCAACTGTATTTTGCCAATATTTATCTGGTCTAGACACATCTATATTTACAGTGTTCTATTTGTTGAGGTTTTGTAGGGGTTCATGTATTGTTCTCAATGAACCTTCATGTTTGTTTTGGCCAACTGTCTCTATTTATGTTACAGGCACACAAAAAATCAAGGGTTTGTTACATAGACTTGAACTAGTCACAAAACAGATGTCAGTGGTAAAAAGATTCTGTTGACATCCTTTCTCATCAAACTGGCATTTTTATCATCAGATGGATCTAAATATAGCATTTAAGTTGAAAATTTTATAAGACAAAATATAAAACATCTAAATCGTATTCTTAGACCTTACATTTAGTAACTTCTTTAAAGTTACATTTCGCCCTGTTTAGCTGGCTAAAAAAACCCGAAAATCGAATTAGGTCTTTTACTCTCAAAATATCAGTCTCACAATATTCGTTACTGTGATAAGATTTCCCTTACCAACTCAAATAACAGGCAATGCATACACGAATCATTTGCAAATTTGAAATTTTAGGGTTAGGAAACCCCACTAAAATCAAAAGCATTATCTTGAGTCGCTGACCCTTTTTCATGTTCTAGATGGTAATGCGAATGGAATCCTATCATGGTAAGGAGCACCGTGAGACCCATTTCATGAGAGTGAAAGGCCTAATTCTATTGTTGTTTTTTGGCTAGCTAAACAGGGCAAGTGCAGCTATAACATAATCAAGTAGACGAGAAGCAAGTGTTCAGATTCTCACTATCATGAGCTGTTCAAATTTGAACATGTGTATAATCATTTTTCAACTGAATTTTAACACCATTCTCCTCCTGTTTCACAAAAAAGATGTGTATTGCGTCAGGGTAATACCCTACACTCTGAATAATATACATTGCTGTAATTGTTCATTGGAAGTAATGAAGACCCACTTCTCACAGAATGGCCTTTTCCTAACACCTCATTTTCCTCTTCTTCAGTTCCGCAAGCATTATTGCCTCACTATTTTTGAACTTGCGGAGGTGATTAATTCTAAAACAAGGATTTAGCTTTGATCTCCGTCAAGAGAAAACATCAAAAATGATGTATGGTTTTCACTCATCAATCGTGTAGTAATTAATTCAGAAGACGGCAATCAGTCACTCCACAGGAGGTTCTATTGTTTATTGGGCGAATTGCAAAGGAGAAAGACGTCAACAGTTTCTCACTACGGAGAGTAATGGATTAGTAACCATTACTGTTCACAAAAGACTTCTATTGTTGCGAGATATTTGTTGCACCACATGAGGAAATGGACTCTATTTGATAATTTGAGTTTTTAAACAAATATTCAACGTGTCCGTGGAAAGATGCGGTAGGTTGGAGTATCTTCCCAGAAAATAGTGAGTGAATCATTACCACACAATTCAGGTAATTACTTGGAGGGATCATGTTGCCTGACACACTGACAGTTTGAACACAATTCCTCACGGCCTGCTCCAAGTCTAGAACCAGCAAAATGATACTCTAGTTCTGACCATCATCATCAAATATGTTATTTTTCCAGGGTTTATTGACAAACGGGCCAGTGTGTCAACAGCACAGGGCCGTGTTGTCCTGTTGTTGTCCAGACAGACATCAGATGTGATGGCCCATTACCTCTCAATGGCTTCTACAGTCAAATGTCAGAGCCAATGGGCGCCAGTTAGCATTTACAGTGCTAAAAAGTTTAGCATGACAACAGAAGCACGCGTGAAAGCTCACTGCTTATCTCCACCTTCAACAATGCGTGTGAATTCCAATTAAGACGGCAACAGTGTCGAACAAAAAGTCTTTTTATTATTTGATACTTTGGGGTGGTGAGATTGAATTGTGACAAGCAAGACTGTATAGACATATGACCCTGTATGCAACTCCACGATGACTTCACCGGAGATGTTCCTCAACTGCTGTTACTCACTAAGTCCAGTCTTTGTGAAAAATCAGTATTGAAACATTTATTCTTTATTCTTGGAAACTTTTTGTGTTTTTGCATCACAAATGAAGTGAGACAGTGCAAAAACTACAAAGTCACACGAACGCAGCAACACTATGAATGGTGGCAGTGCAGTCCCAATTTGTGAACACCGGGTAAAATCTTTGCAACTTCCATCACCGTCAATTCAAATTACTTACTGAAATTTGGTTTGACCTCCATAATTTCATTGAACCTGTGCTAACCCAATTTGCCAAGCACATAAATAGAATAACCTTTTGCCACTTGAAACTGTCAACTGTCAGGATTTCCAAGCTGAGATCTACTGTTGTTGTCAAACAGTACCAGGATTCAACAACCCAAAAATGTAACAGGTTTATTCATTCTGATTCCAGAACCTTCCATTAAAAATTTCCATGAAGGTTCAGCTCCACCAAGTACAAGTTCAGCGTAAGATGTACTGATAAACAGTGACAGCAAAACTAATACGATCCAATACTATGGAACGTTTTATCGGCTCCGTAATTAGAAAAGCAGATTAGCACAAATGACCGTGTTTGCCAATCAAGAGACATCTTAATGAACGCTCTGAGCTGAGTGGCCTCTCGCTGACAATTCACTCCTCATTGCGTCAAACGGACCGCCACCACTTTGTCGTCACAAGAGCAGTTACCGTGGAAACAGTTATGACAATACTAGACCCTGATTACAAAATAGTAGAAACCAAACCCCCCTGTGAGCATTGAGTCTCAAATTGGCATCAGTTGGAGGAGGGTTAATCTAGTTTTCAGCTGAATCAATACAATAAATATAAGGAGACTACAGCCCAATCCCTATTTTTGTTACGCAATATGGAAATTCCAACGGCAAGCCGTTAATGCCACATGGGCTAGTGAAGTCATATCTACCAAATCGTCTTTAAACCTAGGAAATAGCTGCCAGTTGATAAAGCCCTTTGATGTTTCACAAAGTTGTCTAAATGTCAGTCCTCCTGTAACCATTGTTCTGATATGAATCCTCAATTTATTGCTTGTCATTGAATTTACATTTTTTTACTTTGATACCTTTCTTTTCTTATCGAGCTATCTTCTAACTGCCACTGATTAATACAATGATATCTCAGACTCCAAAAAGTCAAACATGATTCTGGGTCAACAAAATGCAGGTGATCCATTCATTGAAAAAGACCCTTAAATGAGGGTGGAAATTTCATCAACAACAAACAAGTTCGTAGTAAGTGAATTTCTACCTGTTCAACATTGCCACAAACTATGAAAAACCTATTTTATCTCACAATAGTTTTTCGTCAAATTCATGACAGGATATTTTCTAAATCCTTATGACTATAGATAAAAAAACACATTTGCAATAGCCTACAGACAACTTAAATAAATGCCAGGTGTGAAATGCATACTCGCAATATACAATATACATAAACAAGTTCTCTTAGTCTTAAAATTTCTTTTGAGTACTGCAAACTTTGCAGATTGCAACAATTGAAACAATGAAAAGAATTTAACACTTAACAATTACACGGATGTCCAATGAATTACCACTCATAATGCTAAGATGATCTATTACAATTCCATCTTTGTGTCACGACTAATTACCGGCACAAACTGAACAGGCAGGGGACCCAGGTTGCATAGTTTCTTTCAGGTAGCAATAATGATTCACGCGCCGTCGGAGACCATGGACCGCCAGGAATGCATGGCCATTCCAAAAAACTACTCAGTTAGAAAAGTGGAAACTGCCGTGTGAAAAGCCATGCACATTGAATGGAAGCACCGCTGCATTACACTGGCGTAACAATTCAACACTGGTGATCATTGAAACGGGGTTCCAGGTACTAAGCCCTTGCTTACTGAGACAACAGTTTTGAGCGCCATTCATGGGCAGACGGAACGTGATCAAAGGAAGGGCCACCTTAAGGGCCTCGCCATCAAGCGGGCAACAACTTCTGATGCAACAAGCTTTTACTGCCCAACATATGAAAAGCAAAAATTTTCTTAGAACAAAAGCTGTTGTGGGTTCAATGTCAAACTGTGTCTGCCTTCTCTGTTGACACTCCGTATTAAAAGCATGAGAGAACATTCAGTGCAAGTACTTTAAATTGTTTCAAATTTCGTATTAAATATTTCTTGTTAAGATGGTGCAAAATCACGGCTTGAAACACAGCCTTAGGGAAAATGGTGACATTTCAACTGACTTATTTAGCAAATTAAGTTAGTGAAAGCAAGAGTTAACTGGCCACACACAGCCACCCCACACTGATATGAATTGCAGGTAACTTCTGGACCAGGTAATTAGTTTTCCTGTCTTTTGGGTTTAGAAAGTTCAAAAAAAGCACACGCCACTAAACCAGGAAATTAGAATTCAATAGGAAAACGTACCTAGTGTGTAAATGATATTAAAGTGAGGGTTCTCTTGATAAGCCTTTGTAAAACTGGGAAAACTTTTGTTCTAACACAGGTCAACATGTAGGATTTAGAACAACTAGAAGCTGTACGGTAGTACAAAACCAATATACATTGCGACGAAATACAACAGCTAAATGGGAAAGAATGATTTTTTGAATAATCAAGTTACAGACAAAAATACTGACGATTATTTGCTAGCAACACTACTCTAACACTACACCATGCAGATGGTAGTGTTGTGGATGACTGGTGGTGAGCACAAGTCATTACACATGGGGTTTGACAAGCAATATGAGATGGAGATGGTCAGAAACTACCAATGGTCAGAAAATTTCGATTCCTCATACATCTCGGGGGGATTGATGCTGCTGACATCACTGCATTCTGACTCCTACGCGTCACAATGGAGAGCGTACTGTAATGTACGAGTTAAGTACTCACGTTGCCAGCACCCGGCTTCTGTGGTCTTCCCACAGTTCTCATCAAACATGGCGGGCATGGGGGCGGGCTTGAGTGGATGACCTCGCTGAAGCATGTTGGGAAGGGAGGAGGCTCGGGCTCTGGCTCCTTCTTGCGCTTCTTCTTGGATGAAATGTTGAGTTTCTGAGCCGCCCTGTAAGCAAACAGTACCACGATGAATGTAACAGAACCAGCAACAGTGGACAGTGGCGAACAACATTTTAAGTACGGTAAAAATGCTCTAGTTTAGGACAGTGAAAAAATAATTATTAGGCTCAAGGTATTAGCTTGTACCAAATTTTAGAAATTCACAATATTGGGCATCCCAAATTCAAGGAAAACTGACGTATAAGTAATCAGCGTTACATTTTATGAACTTTCAATTTTATTTTTAAACCCTGCTGTGCAGAACACATTGCTCCCACAATTTTAGAGATATGATACATGCAAAAAATGCCCGTGTCCCAAATTTTGGAATCAGTAAAATTTAATTTCAGCTTGGATTTTATTGTTCAATTTGGAAACTATTCCAAAGAGGATTTTTACAGTAAAACTAGGGAGGGGGTAAATAGAAATGGGATGTTGAACACTTGAGTAATCTTATCTTACACAATACATTGCTTTCATTTAAAACATTTGGTATTGCGAAGCCTTGCAGGGTTATACACCAACTGTACAAAAA
Source organism: Phoronis australis (assembly GCA_002633005.1). Lineage (NCBI taxonomy): Eukaryota > Metazoa > Phoronida > Phoronidae > Phoronis > Phoronis australis. Next base: position 793,973 of record NMRA01000100.1, read on the forward strand.
TGTAGGAAAAGTTGACAAATTTTGCATGACAAAGTTATGGCTACAATAAGGCATTAAAGAAAACAAAAATAACTGTAAGAATTAGCTGAAAATGTTTTGACAGGAATTTTTGAGAAAAGTTTAACAAAGCAATGTTTGTCAACCTTTTCCTTGATGACTGTCACACGTTTCGTGCTTTTCTTTATCAGAAAAGATAAGGTGTGAATTGCATTTACTCCACAAATCAAACCCATGAATACAACTGACAGTTACCATTAGAACTATCAGTTGCTTCTTTCAAAAATAAAAAACTTGCTGACCTCACTTTTCAGTGTCATCAACGAACTAATGTACCTATTCAAACATGGAATAACACTAATTTCTGAATAATGAGACAGTGAATGGCACACTTTAAGCAAATAAAAGCTGGAAGTTTGCAACTAATAGCAATTCTTCACATATTTAGTAGACAACACGGCAGACGATAGAAATTATATTTTGTCAAATTTTCCAACAAAAATAAAGATTAAGAAAATGTTAGTCCATTGCAAGCTACGTATATACCGAACGTCCTTAAACAATAACCAGTAAAGTGTCCATCATTTGCAGGCGGGTAACTAGTTTCTTGAAATGGTAATCATTCTTGTGCAAAGTAGGAAGAACTGCCACATGTACCACTCAGGTAACTGCAGAGGGAGCTAGTGTTCTCTCTATAGTGTCACTTTGGAGTGACCACTGAAGCAGAACTAAGGGCATCCAATTACATAGCCATGCCAGCCACAACAGCTCCAACAAGGGTTGAAATCATTGCAAATTGAATACCCTCATAACCAACACACACAGATGCAAGGTAGAGTGAAAAACTTTCACGTCACAACATATTCAGGGTACTCATGTTGATGCAGTAAGTGAACTGTAAACTGTTTTGTTTTATTGTTGACTTTATAAACTTGTAGCTGATGTTGCCATGAAGTGAATTGTTTTAATAAAGCTTTAAGCAGATTCACTGGCTTCCTCACAACGAAGAATTCCATTTACTGACTGGCATTTCAGTTTCAATGTTTTTAAAAAAATCTTGAGTGCGTTATTTCATTGATCACATAAGTGAAATGCGATGACATATAAACACAATAAAATTCGGCAACAATTTTCCCAAAAACATGAAAAATTATGAGGATATCTCAAATGAACATTTCTTCTATTCTTCAGCAGGGAAATAGACTTCACAGACCTAAGGTGAGATCCAGTGTCTAAAGTAGCCCCATTTCCAGGGCCCAAAACACCCATCTGTTCCTACCACCCGTGATTTACCCAACTTATGTTCAGTTCAGGTGACCAACAGAAGCTAGTTGTTTGCTGCAATAAACATTGAGAACTGTTATTAGTTTAATCCTAGGTGGGCTGGCCACTAGTGATTGTATCCAGACCCCTGCCAACAATATACCATTCATGAGCCATGGTGTACAGCCTAAAAGAGTGACACCATTAATATCATTCAGAACCCATAATTAATAACACTAAATCAGAAATTTGGCCAAACATTGAATTATGCAATTAACGTCTGCAAAGAGAATGTAAGATTTATGCACCTAACTGACATCAGTGTTTCATGACTTCGTGTCAAGCTATGTAAAGTTTTATATAAAATTTGAATAGTCCCAACAACTGAAGTGTCAAATTCATTACTGCCAGAAGTACAAAGGAGGCCATGTGATTAACCAAATCCTAGTTTAAAATGGACAGTTTTAGTGTATTACACACTTAACTCTGGGTTAAATGAGTTGAAAGATTGGATAAATACGGATATGTTTTGAAGCAAAACTAATAGGACATAAATAAAGTGTGCGGATATAATTAAATGAATCGCTCGTGACTGAGAGAAAAAGACAGTGATTAAATCATGACAAACAGTAGACTCTTAGTCTACAGTGAAACAAAAAACAAGCAGAGATTCTAACTACACCCAGTCTCGGACAACTAATGAATTTCCAAGGTTAACTAGATGAGAATTGATTCTATCGCATGGATAACCAGCACTGGATTACAGGCAACTCTATTACAATAAAATGCAAATGCACCTAAGCATGTCAAAGGCTAATTTGAAATCACAACACTGGCTCCAGTGTCAACAGAAGGAACCAGCTCCAACTGGCATTTGGACTTATGTGGATTGTGAAGTGTTTGGTGAGAACACTATGGGGGAGTTCCATATAGATAAAACAGACATGTGCCGTACACACCAAAAGTAGTCAGACAAAATGACTCTGAATTTCTCCATCAGGTTGGCTGGTCGGAAGCCAAATCCATGTCAGAGTGGTCTTCTCCCATGACCGTTAATGCTGTAGAGTTAACAGGAAAGTTAGCAAGGTGGTTCAGCCATTCTGTAATTGGAATGTTGCTGTCATTACAGCAACAGCATTTCCAATCATTTTGCTGTTTGAAAACATATTTAGCCATCACAATTGAGAAAATGATGTTCTGTCAGATTATTTTCATCTTGTACGATATTGTAGACTTTTTACTGCCAAATACAAAATAAAGTCACGATGATAAGGCTGAAAAAATAAAATGCTGTTTGATGACAGCTCTATAGCACAAATGAAGCTAAACATACTGCTAAATTCCCAGTACAAAATTAAGTAGTATTAACCACTAACATAGATATTATATTTAGCAGTTAGGTTGTGAGATGGACAAGCAAAGGTAGTGAAAAGGTACATGATTTATTCTAACAGGAGAGCTTAGCTGTAACTAATTTTGAGTAACACCATTACTGTAAAATTTTTAATGTAGGTGACCCAAAAAAAAGTCAGTTCTCAAGGCCAAATAATAGAACATGTTCCGCATTATGCATTAAATGTTACAGATAAAGTTTAACAAAGTTATAAACTTAGGAGAATGTCCCGAGTTTTTCAAGATGATGATCAATATAAATTAACAACAAAAACAATTAAAAACCAGATTTTGGCAGTTAAACTGAATGTGGGAGAAAGCCTGCATGGATATGGTATTATGTGACATTAACCACCAAGAACATGCCTCCTTCCACTGTTATTGCCTACATTTTAGTTCACTTTCCAGCTTGGTGGGGCAAGACTATACTGGTGTCTACAGAGACTCCCTGATCAACTTTGACTCTTCCCTCTGGCCCAGTAGATGGTCAATAACCCTGCTGATCCTCCAACAAAAGATCAATCTGATCTTGTTTAGAACAAGTCAATAACAGAGCAGTTAGTGATAAAAGATAAAGATGGCTAAGGCACAACTATTACCAGTAGACAAGCCAACACTAAGCCAGTCAGAAAGAGCAAATCCAGGTGCTGCAAAGATTCCAATGAAAGAAGTTGCCCGATTTACTAAATCTCTATAATTAGGCCCGGGTACACACTTGACGTAGACTAGATTCTCATGGATACTCAAGTACCACAAGCACATTATTCTCTATCCTCGTGCAGTCACGGACCGCATAACATTCATGCCATTATTACTGGGTTCAATTTGTACGCAGGTGCCCAGCACTTCTACGCAGTGAATGTCACAATCTTATGGTAGACGTTGAAAAAATATGACCAACATTTGTCAGAATCAAGAATTTTGCAGTCCTTTCACTTAAGCATTTTGTATCGGACAACTTCCCCAGGGGCAAGATTTCCATACCCATCATACAAGCACAGCCGCTTTGACAGTTGGTGAAACAGCGAGAATCATTCTACAAGGGAAGTCCTGGCTCATATACCAGCAGGTTAAGTCTTTATCCATGAATAAATACCAATTCCACTTAACCCATTTCCATAACTGAGGGCAAGAGCAGCTTTCAGCTAATGTGTCTCACTCTGCCATCCTCAATAACACTATTCATCACAGTACATAGCCTATGAATCTTCTTAACAACCATTATTTTCACTTGGACATTGTGCTCAATTGCAATCTTACTGACGTCTGACTGACAGCTGAGAATTTGGTATATTTAACCAATTAACCATTCATTAAGTCAATTTCAATGAAGATAACCTGATACAAAAAAAAATAAAAAATAAGCTGAGAAAGCTACAACACAGCTAATGAAAGAAGACTGAGTTGAAAGGCAAACCTTCTGAAGGTAGACTAAGCATCAACCAACACGTGAAAAATGACGAAACTTATAACATGATTTAATCAAGGAGTTACGGTATCAAAGATTTTAAGATTTTAAAATTCTACACAGGGACCAATGAACTATTGCTAAGCTAAAATTTTACCCTACCTATCTTTCTGCATTATCCAAGTTTACAATGAGGATAATCCATTTGCAAATATACTCCAGGAAAGCCTCTGCTATCAGCTGATGGGGACTCAACAGTGCAGTTGTATTATTCTCAATGAACATGGTAGTAACATCATTGCACACCACAAGCAGCCAACTGAGTGGGGAGTAAGGTCATGTGCAAAGTCATTGACCAATGGGAACACAGTAAAGTTGTGGTAAGTAGTCCAGGACATGATACCAGGCGCAGACAATCTGGAATTCTCAGCGAGAAATAATCCAGGATCCTCAAGAGAAATTTGTACAAAATCCTCAAGAAAAGTGAACTTTTATACAAAAAATAATAGATTTGAAAACACTCAGGAGACATGTGTGAGGTTGAGACCACAAACCGCGATTTGAGTTATTGTATACTGGAATAGTAATCAGAAGATGCTCTGATCCTAGTAAATTGGCAATGACAGCCAGTGAAAACAGAAAACCAACCAATTTGGATCACATTCAATGTGTTTACAGCATCATTGGTAAGTTCTAAGAAGCCAAACAGCAGGCATCAAAATTAACAATAGACTCTGTTCTAACACCAACCACATTCCACAATATTCTAGTTAAATATAAATTTAATTGACACTTGTCCAACTGTACTGACTGGGAATGAACTGGTTGAAATATGTCAACATCTTGACAATGGACCCTGGTATGAACTAAAACCCATGACCAGAACTTCTGATAATTGCCAGTTCAAATCAAAACCACAATTTAAAGGGGAGTCATTAGGATAACTATTCCAAACCCTCAGGGCTCTGCTGTTGACTGAGCAGAAATATCTCCAGTGAATGAAAATGAAAATAAAATAATATGTCCCATTAAAAGAAAACAATCCAAAAGAAAAACAGAAACAAATTAAACTCTCTTAAAAATAACTGTTATACCATGCAAAATGGTGGCTACAAAGCACAATTATTTCACCAATTATTCATCACCCCTCAATGAAACTTGTGATTTGTCCACTCTGACCGTTGGTCACACCGGCGGTCCAGAACACCTACTAGCTTTGATCAGTAACCTGTAGCGTTTTGCCAGTACAACTGGCGTCAGCATGCTCAGACAACTGTACACTTTTGAATACTGTATGTAAATCACTTCACAAAGCAGTTTAATGAGCGGGACAGCTTGAAAGATACAATGCACACCGACCTTGATTTGATTAATTAATCACAATAAATGGCCACTATTTTCAACATCCTTGTACCAAGTGAAATGTTAAATTATTGTTGGCTATGAATGATCCATGACGCAAGCTTCATGGTGGAAGTGACACTGATTTGACCAATTAAACGTTATCAACCATAACAAAAATTGTTTTGAGAACTTTGACACCTTTAGTGTAGATTTAAATAATGACGCGACTGCCTCATAGCATATTTATGCCCTTAGGCAACGCATGCTGCAAAGTCGATTCAGGTATGGTTAATAAACTTAAAGATCTCATTTCTAAAACAAACATTAAAAATGCAATTCTCCTGACTGACCCCGAGCAGCCTGCCAATGAACCCAACTATTGAAGCCAATAAAACCGCACAATCGCATATTTACAGTTACTATTCACTATATAGCAGTTGGCATTTCTGACACCACAACCACTACATTCGTGTACGCCAACTCCCTCTGGTGAATTCCTCGGTCACTAATAAAAGAAACAGGGTGGGTGAGGTGAGTGACCACTAGATATTTTTCTTTCCCTGGACATTTTAGAAGAGATCTCGATAAAGTGAAGTAGTCTGCACAGTCATGTTTAACTAATAATGTCAAGAAGGTGGATAAACAGTGTAGAATAGGGCCCTGGTAACAAATTACAATTACAATAGAACTCACTATTTGAAGATATTCTCAACTTGATGAATATCAGTCAGAATAACTAAATCACTAGGGTCAATCTGTCTACTAGAGCTCAGGCAATGTTTACATATATTTATTGTTTACAATTGAGCTACATACTGCAATGAAAGGTTTACAAATCCTTAATGACAACATGTTCTCCAGTAATATTTGGGGTCAACTGGCACACAAGTATAAGCAAACACCTCTGAAGGTATAGAAAGAGCTGATAATCCTGGACTGAACAAGACATCAACAGTTTTAACACTGGTTACCATAATGAATCTATGTGAAAATATTTTTCAAAGTCATTAACATTTTAGGCTCAAGAACTCCCCTGGGAAAACTCAACAAATAATTTCAAGTACAAGAAATCCCTCGGTTACTGGAGATGAAACAAGTTTTTCACTTGGAACATCAAGCAGTAGTCCATGAATGTGAGCCAGACTGTCTCACATTTGTCAAATTCACTCAGGTATAGTAGTAATTGTGACAACTGAACACCTTACAAAACGTATATAAACTGCATGGTGTGGTGACAATGCACAAAGGAGTGACATTGAAAGTTCGGGTCATGGAGTGCGAATCTGGTAAATTCGTGTAGCTGAACATGCAAGGAATCCCACTCCGTGTAATGCTGGGTGAAAAAAAATTGCTTAAAGCTTCATCGTCCGAATCATTAAAAACCATTGTTTTGACTCGTGTTTTGGGATGGAACCCTTTGTTCTTTTTGTTTTCTTTGTAAAACAAACTAAGTGTTCCTGATTACATGTGATAAAAACGAACCAAACGGAGTTCATTAATAGTTTCAACGGCAACATTAGTCATTGCTAACATGACATAATCCAGTTTGAAATTTACAAATTGGAATTACTTAGTGAGTGGATGTTTAAAGGAGTTCTACTTGCTTTGCACTCAATTTTTATTTTCCATTTCAAAAACCAAAAATACAGATGTGCTGTGTACTATTCAGTGACCCGTTTCACTGACGTCCCCCTTTTGCCCAAGGGGTGACTGGGGACAGAGCGGCAGACATAAAGGGTTGATTGAACCCTGGGCCATCCACCTGATCAATACTTAGATAAGATAATATATATTGGGAAGCTGCTTACGTCAAATGGGGTTCTCTCCTGTTGGTTAAAATGTAAATATACTGCAGGCCTCGGGAAAGAAAAAATTAACATTGAATCAAACTCACAGATTTTACAAGTTTAAAGCTGCATGTCACACATTTCTCTGTCATTGTTGAATTCTTAACCAAAACGCTTAGCGTTTTAATCAGCTCATCTGATCTTGAATTTTTATCGTCAGAGCCAGTTACTCAAGTCACAACCTATTCATACATGCGCCACTTTTGAAACTGTAATTTCAGGTTTAACAAACCCTAATAAAATCTGAAGCTTTTTTCTGAGTTGCTGATGGTTTTGATGTTCCTATAGCTGACACATATAGAATCATGAAAAGAAATATTATGAGACAAATTTCATGAGCTAAAAATCCTATTTGATTTTCATTTTTATCTATCACTATCTATCTCTCTTGAAACACTTCACACTTGAAGTCGAGTATTCTGAAGTGGTACATGTTACGAAATTAAAAGTGCAATGGTGAGATTTGTATGTATTCAGGTGAAGAGAGTGAAATGAGGTTTAAAGAACAGAACTTGATAACATCAGAATCTTGTCATATAAACTTCACAAAACTGTAAAATTAGTACATAAACTGGTTACTTTGTAGACAAAAAAGTTCATTAAAATTCATGAAGTGGGGAATCAAAGGCTCCTTATGAACTAAACCCTATCAGTTCCAATTACTACTGGTACAAAACTGTCAAAACAGAAACACAACTCTTGTAATCCAAGATCCGCTGCACTGAAGTACTACCCAGACAGGATTCTGTAGACAGAGCAATTTTTGCAGCTCTCGTGCATGGTTAATCTGAGTCAAACTTCTGTTCAGGCCAGACCAAGGGGCCACTTGCTTCATTGATCAGCGATACCATGCCTCGTCGCACGTCTCAGCGATCAGGCAGCCAGACACAGAGTGTCGCCTGTAATGTTACACCTTTGACTCAGGTAACTGGGAGATGGTGGCTGTACTGAATACTGAGCGTGCACCACAGGCCATCACCAGGCCATAAACCTATCAGCAACAACCTGTTGCCCCACTACAAACTTGACTGCTAGGAATTTAATTGAGCAAGGGCCATTCCTAGGCACTGGCATACTAACTTCTCTTATGGCATACATTATCAGAACCAGCACAAGAGTGCAGGCATCATAGTGTCCTCTACAGTTCTAAAATGAAAACACTACAAGAAAATGTACTACCAATGCCCAACCATTCAGGATGAGTATTTCCTGATCAGCGTCCTGCGAACTGACCAATATGTATATTCACAAGCAAATGAATATTTCAGAATACTGGTTGAACATGCACAAACATCAACAGGTGTCAAAAGTGACTGCAAAAATATTGGTAGTTTCACACAGCATTAAACAGACACAAGTCATGGCCATGACAAACAGAATGCGATTACACAGCAGCGTTTCTCTTTCGCAGATAAATCTGTAAATTTGACTTATTCACGGCCCATCACACAAATCCTGTCCTGCAGCTGAGCTGTAGGAACCAGCAGTAGTACCTGCTAGCAAAACACCAGGTATTCAATAGGTCCAGCAGAGGTGACATCACAAACCAAACATGGCAGGTGACCTGCCCTTGTGTGGTCTGGCTGGTCCTCTTGCAGTGACCACTGCGTTACGCAACATCGTGTTAATAGGAGGGGTGAGAAAATTCTTTTTGTAAATGCTCGCTGTGCAATACAGTGTTTAGTTTAATACTTCACAGAAGAAATTTTGCACTTGCTAGCTTGAACTATTTTAGTATTGTTTAGAAATGATCGTAACAGCTTCGAAGAAAATTCCTTTGCATATCTTTGATGCATTCAGCAAAATGTTTGAAAGTATTAAACAGCTGTGTCGTAAAGCCATTCAGTAACAAAATCACAAAATCAAAATGACATCTGAGAAGGAATATTTTCATTATTTTGAAATCGCTATACAGCACAGTCCAACTACACACCACACCAAAGGAATGTGGCCACTTCACCACTCACCAGCTCTGCGCTGTCACAAAAACACAGACTTAACACTTTTATTGACACCTACCAATAAAGTATAATTAGAAAATCACTTGATGTCATTTTTACTCTAAGTGGCCCTGCTGACTATGGAAACATGTGTCACATTATTGGTAGCCAGCGGCCATTTTCTATAGCACGTGATTAGGAGCCAGCTCACCACAACCACTTCATGTTGACCACTTTAACATAGTATCAAGCAGACAACTTCTGCTTTAAATCGACTGAATGCACATCACATGTTGGTAGGTGAAACCCAAAATCCTGAGAGTACTTGGCAAGGATTACAGGTGAGCACTTCTGCAAAGACATTCTCTCCTTCCATAAACCCAGTCCTTATAATGAGAGTTAAAGATGGTGTAACAAGCCTCTATAAGTACAGTACTCAGCACACATATGGCAATATGAAAAGCACATCACAGTTCTTGACAACACTAATGAACCCAAAAATCTTGACGATACGACAAAATCTCACCAACTTTGGACAAAAATTACCCTCCTTACACGATTATTATATTGTTGGGCACTTCTGAGTAAGCATACAGGAGACCAGCCATACACTATAGAAGAAGACTGCAGCGCAGGACAAAAGTATTAAGACAAAATTACCCCGAATTCCCCCCATCATGACGGCTGGCCGAAAGATAAATTTGTTGCCAGAATAACATACCTTTATGACCCAGAATGAAGGAATATTACCTGGAAAATTATTTATGTGGCTAAGCCATTCTGTAATTAGAATATTTCTGCCACAATAGTCATTCCAAGTGATTTTTACTGTTAACAGAATTTGCCTTCGGAAACCGCATTTTGTCCGATTACTTTTGTTTTGTACTGTATACCTGTCTATTAGATTCCTTGTATGAGCAATGCAACTCACAGCGCAATAGACAACCATTGCTGGAGTGAGAACAGTGACGGTACAATTATTTCGACAAAAAGCAAAAAACCCTACCACAACTGTTGAAGTTACGGCACGACAGATGTGCTGCATTGTGGGTAAACGTTGTTGAATATAGAGTGGAGGTGATGCTTATTGCTTGTTAGCCAAAAGCTAGAAAACCCAAACAAAACATCACAGTTTACTGCTTAGAAGGTTTAACTACCAACTTGTCTTCAAGAAATGACACTAACATGCTATTGGCCGCATGTCTTCTGTACAAAAGCAGAGCCTGGGGGTCTAGACCTTCTATAGCTGCATCAATTATTGAGCACCAGAAACCTACTATCTTAATCCATCCATGCTAAGACCTACGACAAATATTTTGACGACTTTTTGATCCGATGGCAGGTCCTATGCCCGCGGGGCCAGGGATTTCTAAAGTTATTTCAAGTTCCGTCACTCCCACACTTTACCTATCAGAAAAGAATATCTGTTAAGTAAAAGTTAGCTGAGCTAAGCTCATGGAAATTTGTGAATGGCATAGGAGAGAAAGAGTCACTGGACCACAAGAGGCTGGAATCAACACAAGCTGACAGTACCTGTGGTGAACTGAATTGAATTTACAGTGTATATGACTTGATGGAATCCAATTTAGGCTTCAAAGTCATATAAAATTTCAAAATATGAACTAAAGATCTATTTTTAATTTCGACTCAAATACGTCACCTAACAAATTATTTGCTACCTTTCTTTTGTCATATCTTTAGAATGCTTTCTTTGCAAGGCGCAGTTTTTTCAACAAAATTTTGTTAAATAAACTAGTGAAAGAAGCACACTATAAAGAAAAAATGCTGTGAGTTCAATACAGCTCAATACCTTCTTAGTATCACATAACTGAACATCCCATACATGTTGCTCAAAGAATGAAAATGGGGTTGCACAAAAGTTCCTCAGCGACTTTCATCAAAACACAATTAGAAATCCTAAATATGCCGGAAAGAACTCACATATCCACTGAAGAATTTTCTGCTAACCAGACGGAAAAAAAACAACAGCTAAAGACTTTCACGGTCCACCAGCCCATATATCAGCCAGCCGGAGGATGACTGCCAATCACACGGACTGACAATAGTGGCTTTGAGAAAGTGACAAATCGATGTTTGTACTACAGCAAAATACAAGTCAAACAGCCAATTCAATAGCACATATAACTGTGAACCAGCAATTATTGGGTTGTAACAATTAAGTCAATACCTACAAGCTGGAGTCAATGAGCGTATTTGTACACACTGTTGACCATGGCTCTATAGTCTCTGAGGTGATGAAATAGAGAAGGTGCCAAGGAGAAACAACCATTGACGTGGTAAGAAAACAAATTGTTGCTTGTCCTCATCAAATGCTAACACAATGTTTTATGACGTCGCGATATTGGGCGTCAAATTTTAGCACACCGTTAGAACACTAAAGTTTACATATTATGATGCCTTTTGCTTAGCTTTGGTTGGCAAATCAACTGCGTAAGAATAAGGCCAAAATATAGGATATTAATTCGGCAGGTAACCGCTTAACTGTGAGTGGTCAGCAGCTCAGTAGGTCTAGTGCTACTGTTACAAGATATTGTCAAAAATCATTTTTAAACAAGATAATTTTGCTTATCTATATTTAAAGCAAAACTAAACTCTGAGACCACCCAATACGAGTCGTCTTCCCCCGCATGACAATAACCAGTTACATCCGATAATAACAAGGTTTTGCCTTTTAATCTCATGATTATCATCTCTTATCCATTCACTGTGTCAGTAACCGCGAGATCCCACAGCTCAATCTGACAACAAGAAAATGCACAACGTAAAATACAAATCCCACAGGGCCACCTTCAGCTTAAAGTTGTGACATACGGTATTTGATGAGAGATATCAAAACAACGGTGCCTTTCTCGCAGACCCACAAAATCAAAGATGGACAAAGCCAAACATGGATGGACGCAAACATCAAACATAATGACATTTTACTAGTGTTTTCGCTCCCATTCATGCCTAGGCTATAATAACAACTGTGACTGTATAATCAATGAGACTGGCAAAATTATGACATTTTTATTGACACAGGGGATGCTCAAGATAAAACAAGTGCTTTTAGATCCACAACAATAGCCATCAATGAATCCTGCACATACAGAGTACAATATTGCTGTTACTGTCTACCTTTTCAACTGAACACTGTATCACCAGTAAAAGTTGCATGACAATACAGCAATTAGTAACAGCTCCATTCTTGCCATTTGTTATACTACACAATGACCGGACAGCAAGACAAAAGTGTTGGTAAATAATGCAAGTGTACAGAGGCAGCGGGCTGTATAATGACAAAGAAGAACAGTTCACACAAAAGCACTTGAGTTGGCTAAATTGACAGATACTAATTCACACTGAATGTTTTAAAGTGGTTCAATTGGTTGGCCAAGGTGAAACGTTTCCGTAGCGGAAAAGTGAATTTTTCAATCAACAATCAAAAATAATGGAACATATTGATTATATTACACCTGAGGAGGAGAAACATCATAACAAAAAGGAACATTGAGTAACTTGCTAAAGAAATGAGAACAAATTATGAAAGTGATTTTAGACTGAGTAAAGCAATGAGCAGATAATTACCATAAAAATTCTACAATTCGGAACAAAGTGACTGATAAATTGACACTTTCTTTTTTCAAAAAGCTTATTTCCGTGCTGCAAATGCAGGGAACTTTAACTAACTGGGAGTTGAATGACAGCTGCATCATACAAATCATGATAGAAACAAATAATTAAGAAATATTTCCCCAGTTATTTTGTTGAGAGAAATTTGACAGAATGACCATAGACCAAGTACACAGTATAATGGAGAGAAGAAATGCCTTCCCATAACTCAAGGTGTGCAAAAATATGGATTTGCAAGAAAAGCATGCAGAAAAACAAGCAGGTAACCATCAACAAGACTAAGCAGATGTTCATTTCTTAAGCTGATCATCCTTTAATCCCCTCACTTGTAACACCTAATGAAACCCAAACACTTCTCCTCACTAAGCCCCCCCCCCCAGTTCAGGTGGCCCTGCCTAACCCAAACACATGAGAACCCAACAATGAGATTGAGTCACATTGCATAAGCCTCTTTCACCTGGTTTACTCTTGAAATGATAAAAGTACAGCAATTACAAGATTATCTCCCATGACTAATATCAGTTTCTTGTTCCCCCACATAATCTGGAGAAACAGGCAAGAGCTGATCCACAGGAGTACGTGATAGAAAAACAACGAATATGATGACTAATTTATCGTAATCCGATCAGATCATTCATGTGCAAATTGTAAAGTGTGCGTTTGCAAACTGACAAATTTATTCAACAAAGCATACATCAATTGGTTTAGAATACCACAATGACTGAACTTGTGAACATCACAAGAAAAAAAGTAATCTCCAAAAATAGAAAACAATAATTATTTTATCAGTACAGCTATCAGTCGTATAAATCTACCAATAATATGACACCTAGACATAATGACATGGATGTAAACATGGGCCCAGATATTAGTTGCATTTTGAATGACACGATGACCACCATAATCCGTGTCAGGACATTGGGGCTAATAAAACAGTGTAAAGCATCTCATCTTGTCAGATTAATGATTCAAATACAAAGAACAAACATAATGCAAGCGTCCACAGGTGTCAAGAAAATATTCTACAAATTTAATTAATTACGTAACAAGATTAAACTAACTGCAGAAAAACTGCACGACGGGTTCGGCAGACTAGCAACGTTGATACATCACTAGATTTTTGATTTGTGCATCGCCTAGCAATGGATGAGAATTAATCTTGACTATTTGACCGCTATGTATGTTTAGGAGCCAACAGCGTGTATAGACACTTGTGAGGTGTTGATAACGGTGTGGGCCAGTGAAGGTAGAGTGTTGTACCTGTCTGTCGACATGACTGTCATGTTGTGATTAGACACATACCTGAGTAGCTGAGTTACTGAATGAAGCCCAGATGGACAGCCCTTGGACACACCAATACACAATGCAGCCAGCACTTTTGTTCTACAGTGTGACATACTTAATTTCAATTTTAATGATGGTGATTAATGTCGGTTGAATTTCTAGGATCTATTTATCCCACTTGAAGTGTGTTGAAAATTATGTTTTTATGGACAGTGTTCATTTAATGTATATATAATTATCTAATTGAAATAAATGGAACAGAACAGATTTATTAGCCCTGAAGTTGGGTATTAGTGATTTTTATGGTTGGAGACACAAACAGCATAATGGCAGATGCAACTGATTAGAATTTTTATTTCTGTTCAAAATAAAGAGATGTTAATATTGATGTGAGTAGATGTCGTTATGCATTTGCCATCAATTGTTAACGGCAACTAGGTTATTAGAAATTCCAATACCTGAACTCTAGTTTAATTTCCAAATGCCGCTTTACGACCATATTTCAAACCATAAACCTTTAGTTATAATTTTCCATCAGTGTGATTTGACATTCAGGTAATCTGTGATTATACCCTTAATAACAAACAGGGCTTAACATGTCATGTTCCAGTTCCCTTCTGTGCATCAGGTAAACAGTCCACCGCAATAGATCTACGAACATAAACACAGGTACAATCATCATCAAACACAAGGAGGCGACAACCCACAAAAGGTGCTATATTTGTGACGACAATGTCAGTGCATGGCCCACTGTAAACAGTTCATCCTCCCTTGATACAATGAGCTGCACAGGGACATGCCAAAACAAATGATACTGAATGACCAGGACACGACAGGACATGACATTCAACCCAAAAATACTTGTTTGAATGTCTGGAGGTACAGAGAAGGTGAATGGCAATAGGTTCGGGGTTAAATCAGGTGTGAATCCGCGTTAATGCACAAAGTGGGGAATGAATCGAGAGTTTATGAATGAACGAAACACTGCACTGGAAACATGGTGCTGTTCAGCTCAAGTACAGTAAATACACAGACGCGCACACATGATAATTGTTCACAACTTGTGTGTGTTGCTTAACAAGATCTACTCTGCATTGCTTAAAACTCTGGCCTATATCTAACCCGCATCCACTCAGATGTATATTCCACCAGTGCTGAAATAATTCTCATTCTGTTAAGACAGCCCAATGAAAGCATCCCTTATGCATTCCTACTAAAATGACATTATACTTATTTTAAATATTTGTGAACTTTGCCTTCCTATATCTCAATTCCCAGCCTTCACAATATTGAAGATTAGTGCAACTAAGGTATCAAAAGGCCTTTTCATACCAAATTAACTCTGCTGCACAGGAATGGTGAAAACTGGGAGTCAGTTGAACTTTTCAGACCACTAATAGTTAGCAGATCGCCTTCAGTAATCAGTAATGTAATCGCAATTTGATGTGAGGGTCATCAAAGTTATCACCAGATGATGCTCCGTCATACAGGTGTAATTTTTAACTTTCAAGTATCCTAAATACGGTCCGGTAATAAATTAAATGGAGGACATATAGTAGTAGAATGGTGAATATTTGGAACAAAATAATATCAAATAATGCCGGTAACTGATGACATCAAATATAACTGTTCAATACCATATCACAGTGTGATGCTCCACTGTTACCGTATTGCCGAGCCATTAGGCCCATGAGCTTCTGTGTGAAACTGTGCTCATATGCAAAATTTAGGCACATGCGCCAATATATGAACCACTTGGGTAAAAAAGGAGTTGAGAAAAAGGCATTATTTCAGATATAGGACCATGTGCCAATAGGCATGGCAATATGGTAATACAAAACTATTAACTAAATTTCTTGAAAATATGGTAAGGAACTACTAAGATATTTAGGCAAATGTAAAAAACTCATTAGAAGGCACAGCGGTAGTCAAAACGGGTGCGCCTTTACATGAATTAATGTATGGGCCTATGCAGGGGACATCACCTGGACTTATACGCGATACTTAGGCACATGTGTCAATGTGTAAAACGGGTAAAAAAGGCCATGAAAGACATTATTTTGTATATAATCCCATGGGTCTAAAGGCACGGCAATACCATAAATGTACCTGTTTACTATAAAATAAGCTTGTGCTACTAACTTTGGTCCAAGACCGAAGTTAACTGCTCACACCATAATACACTTACCAAAACATTTCGGCTTTGTCCTTGGTATGAAAGTATCTTTAATCAGGTATTTTTTTTAAATGGCCATCATTAATCACCACTTAACCCCTATTCCTACTTTTGCACATAAACATAAGTATTCTTAAAACGCATAACTTCACTCAATAAAACTAGCAGAAATCGGACATGCATAAGACAGCCCACCAGATAATTTGGATTCCGCCTCACTCGAATAAAATCTCTGTCTGCTTGGATCTGACTTGCAAGAGTTTTATGGTATTGTTTACAGTAAAAGGGCATACAAAAGAAAATAATCCCGACAACACCTTCTGTATAGAATACTTAATTCAGGGCATTCAATATTTCTGATGATATAGGTAAACTAGAAACAAACAAAGATATTTGATCCTTAACAAATGCAAATTAATAATTACGTAATGTCAGAAAAATGCCTTTTATTTGCAAAAAAACTGCAAAGCCGTTGTCCCCATCTGAAAGTTGTAGTGTCTCTGACAAAAAATCACTGTACGTATATTAATTTCTACCATAGGTTCAAAGTCGAAAATCTTACCTGGACTGTGCAAAAAAGGCCTCATATAATCTCTCCATAGCGGATCAAAAATGAACCATTTCCAGATGTCACGTGGAATCTAGTGCTATACCACAACCGGCACACACAGGTAGACATGGACAGGTGTGCTCAGGCCAGCTACCTGTGTCCCACTGAGCCCTGTGTTACCTGGACTGCTTGGTTATGTACAGCAGGGCAGACAGATTATGGCCACTGTGTCAACAGATTACAGCCACTTGTCAATGGACTCTGGGTAATAACAACAACTGGCAAATGTACCTAGTCACTGAAGTGAGTTAACAATTGATCACTATGAAGCCAGTCAAAATGACAACAGTGGCCCAATAGAATGGACTGGTTAGTGTGTTTACAGGTTTTAATACCTTTATGTTGGTTTTATGATTTGAGAGTTTCAAGTGTAAAGATGAATAATAGTATTGGCACCTACAGTAGCAGAACCATTAAAAAGGTCTGAAGGCTGGGGCCTAGGTGTGCAGTTATGTCACAATTTGAATTGGGAAATACCAATGTAGTTGTAATGGCATGACATTTATTCAAAAACATTTGGGTTAAATGTTCAAGCAGCACTCATCATAATGCACTAGCAGGTAGTCTTATTAATGTAGCTGTCCCAGCAGGCTTAGCAATAATGACACACCTGTCGACAATACAACACCTCAGTCCTCCTGCACCAGTTAAAAGCAGTAGAGGTAGCAGAACTAGATAGCCTGCAGGCTAATTTTAATTAACATAAAGACCAGTCATCACAGTGGTGGAAGGTGTCAACTTGGCTGGATTCACGTCTATCCCAGTCATTAAATACTAGTCACACGGGGATACAAATCCTTGAAAAGGTGTATGTAACTTGTCATCCTAAGCACAGTCTGAGTTAAGAGTGGAGCTGATGTTGATCCGTGTGACTATTCCCATCCATCTAGTTCTGTGTCCCTGACACTGTGGCAGCTTTGAGTTGATGCCACAGCTGTGCAGCACTGGTGTTACCTAGTTCTCATCTTAATTAATGGTTTGACCACAACATGAATTTAATGCTTATAATGAAAAAAGAGAACTGAAAACCATGAGCTGAAGTTTACCACAGATGAACAAACAAAGAACAGGATGAATGCAACTAATATTAACTACCAATGATTATCAACTGATTTGATATTGAGAGCACTTAGTTTTTGTTTCTTCAACCAAAATGTAAACAACGCCAAAATCTTCTGAAAGCCTTCACCTGTCCTTTTAGTTGCCCAGTGATGACTATGTGCCAAGAACTGACACAACCAATAAATGTGATGTATGTGACCACACGCATGACAACCTTAAGTGTCATTGTACACACATGTGACAGGTGGCTATATCTCACCCAACTGTCTTGCTCATTAAATCTCGCCTCTTGATGATAACCTTGATACTCTGTTACAGACAGCTTGGTAAGATGTCCTACGAACTTAGGTGGCTACTTTGCCCTCTCAGGCAGGTATTTTGCCCATTTTCCTCAGACTGCCCAGGTAAAACTGCATTAGTCTGACTTTTGAATGGGCTGTGGCACATCCCTAACACTCTAGTGGTGGAGAGCCACCCCCTCCCCCCACCCCCTCCCCCAGGCACAATACACATAAAACCTGTCCTTTATGTATGCCAGTGTAACACCACAGTTAACAAAAGGATTACAACATAATTAAATTGGAAACCTTAATAAGTTTTCCAAAATTAAAAATGTTATGTGATGCTGTATTGCCTCTGCCAGTCCTTCACTTGGGGGGAAACACAAGCACCAAGTTTGTGCTAGTTGCTTTCTAGACTCCAGAAAATCTATACTAATTCACTGCTGAGGGGAAGGTATACATAAGATCATGTTTAAGTGACCACACAGGCGTCTTACAGAAACACAAAAACTAATCAAGAACAAAAACAAAACTCTCTAGCTAACCAAACACAAACACAAACATCAGGGCTCAAGTCTCCTCAAACACAATCCATCATTATTGTGACTAATGAAAGGGTAGCACAGCTTGGCAATATTTTGTGGCCAGAGACATGGAGTCTGTGAGTGTCCAGTGACACATGCTTGTCCATTATAATGGGGAGTTCTTGGACACTGTAGATGTGTTGTTAATAACTGTACATGGAGGTGTCAAACAGGCATCTAACTACCTAGACACTATTTATAGTATTGCATTGTGTCAGACTTGCTGTGGTCACACCAAAACAATAGTTATGGCTATTTAAAGCTTTCACTTGGTGTGAACATGGATTGAAAATTAACACCAGCACTGACAGTGATGCATGGAAAACGGACAGATTTTATTCGTTTTTTATTTTGGCCTATGAAAAGGGAACTTTACCCAGACAAATGAACATATGAGATCACAATGTGAGCTGGCATTTCAAACCCAACAACCCGTTTAGCAATTTGAGTACATTGTGTAAAACACAAAAACTTATAAAAATGAATGTCACTGAGTAAAACACTACGTGTTTCATTTTCATTAAAGACCATCCACGTAAAAGAATTTCTGTAAGGAGCCTACTCTGTGCAACATCTCACCTTACTTTCAAAGTGTGATTTATTACCTGCTACCAAACAAAATTATTATCATTATTAGCTATTTAGGAAATTACTGTCTATACATTTCAGACAGGTAAGGAGATAATTATGATAACATATACAGGCTGTGTGTCAAAAATCTCTTCAAAGGTAATTCAAACATGGATTAATATGAAGACCACCTGACCTGCACAACTACTTGAAGAAAAACCATGAATCCAGCCATCTCACAAACCAACATCTCATTGGTCGTTTTTACACCAGGAACAATTGCATGTTGTCACGGGGCGAGTTGCTCCACTTAAGTCGCATTTACACAACATTAGATCCCAAACTGGATCAGAAAGAGTCGTTTACAAAACTGTCTGCACAGGCTTGCATAAACAATATCAAATGTCCAAACCAGGTGAAATGCAAGCAGATCACTGGATGACCTGTACATACAATACTGTCCATTCCACCATGATGCAGTAAGTTTAGACATGTAGTTGACATTGGAGCAACTGACCAAGTGCAACTTGCTCTACCAATCAAAGCAGTATCAAAAATGGCCGCCGCAGTGTCAAACTTCCTCCATTTCAGTCGTGTTTACACACAGTTGCACCTGATCAGCTGTTCTGTGTCAACTCCTCCGTGTCAACTTGTAAATGCGGGTATTTTGTTTTGTGTTCATGTCAAGTCACAGTACACAACACATGAATTAATGAAAAAACATGTTGGACAAAATAAATTGAAAAAAAAACAGGAGACCAGTTCATGGAAGTAGAACAAGCAACTAGCGACCAATGATAATTTCACCATTCCAAAACTGATTTTTTCTTACAAGAACTCAACTGATAAGATTGCATGATTACATAATATGAAGCCTTTAAATAGTCACGTGGACAACTCACAACTCAATATTGTAATTAATTTTACGTTTAACATCACCTTAATCCAAGCTCATGTAACATACTTGACAGGTGTAACATAATGGACAGGAAGCCTAACACAATCTTGGGAAGACCTTCTGAGAAACCCATCTAACCAAAGTTGCAACTAGGCAGAAAGGAAGTGACAGATTCCCTAAGCAGGCACTGTATACAAATACGAGCAAAAGTATGAACAGGAAACCCTTTAAGTAACCCCAGAAACCCCCCAACAACACAATTACCAACAATAAAACTGAAACTTTTCATACATGTTACATATTACAAGGACCTTCATGCCAACGTCGAAGCGTTGATGCTTTGGGGAACGTCGGTCGGTATGAATGATTACGACCCATTGGTCTTTGAGCGAAGTTAAGAGTGCAAGTTACAGTTATGTAGGACTCTATAGAAAAATGCTCAAATTTGGTACTATGAATCATACACTGTTTCCAAAACGCAATTGGGACTTTTTTAAAATGTCCCAATTCAACAGGAGGGTAATAAAAAGTAGCCGGACTCGTGTGAACAAATTTAATAGTTGCTTAAAACGAGAATGAAATAATTTAGAAAACTGGTTTTGGGATTTCATCTCGAACATTTATATCAAATGAAATATTTGGTCATCTGCGGTTTTGCTAAATCTCACTAAAAATATATGGTCATGTGACTTGGTTCGTGGCAGATTGATATAAAGTAAAAAATTCTACAGTTACTGTAGTTTCAAAAATATAGCTTTCACATAGTTAAGATGTTTTATAGCTATTTGACTAAATACACATACATGTGGATGTGGTCTTATATAACTTTAATTTGTCTGTTAACAGGTGGATTGAACAGCAACACTTCCAAGAAAGATTAACCTCACAGTCATCAGAGTAATCCACAGATGTCACTGTCAATGTGGTATTATTTAATATTATATAACAAAAAATATTGACATATTGACTATGCTGCGACAATAAGCATTCATTTCGTTCATTTTCAAGCAAATAGACCATACTTCACATTTAAAAAAACATGCCGCATTGCAAAAACCTAACTCTAGTCAAGCGTTAAAGGATCCTAAAATAACTTAAGTGTCCATTAACTACAGCCAAAAGGTTGAAATAGCATCACAGTTTACATGGACAGTGCTCTAGTGGCAGTATTAAAGTTAGTATGAGAATGTCTATGGACACAGGAGTCTTCATAGGAAGATTGTGGATCACACATAGAATGTCTATGGACAGACGAGTCTTCATAGGAAGATTGTGGATCATACACAGAATGTCTATGGACAGAGGAGTCTTCATAGGAAGACTGTGGATCATACACGGAAGTCCTATTTTTAATAAACATTGAACTTACCCAGAAAATAATTTACTCATGGTCTCTTAGATCAGATTGATAAGCCTTTGCTGGACCGCAATTGCACTGCCAACTGCGTTACCCTGAATACGGAAACTGGTTGCCACTACTCCACTGTCCAGCAGTCTGATGTTAGAGGAAAAACCCCAATGAAAAAAAACATACCAAGTGCAGTTTAGTCAATGACGGCGGCGTTCAATAGATGGAAACAATGCTTTTGTTCACTAAGAATGTCATGGTACAATTAATAAATTGATCATAATGTGAAACTGCACTACGCAACAGTCACTGGATCTGACTAATACACAAACAAACCAGTAAGGAGAATAAATATTTATTAACTAAACAGAAGCAAGTTTATACAGCTAGAAGGGAAAATTGAAAAACATAGATGTTGAAAAAACGTGATCGACTCAAACAGCCACTACTCTACGTTATGTCTTTAAGAGAGATCATCAATATCCCCTTTTAGAGCGATACGCCTTTTACGACGAGAAGCGTACTAATAACCTAGACTTCAAACAAAGCCGGTGTAGAAAATATCAGTATTGTGCTCGGTTTAATTTAATTGCATACATACCAACAATAAACACATCAGGTGAACGTAATTTTAATGCTCAATTTTATATTCCTATTTCCACAGGAAATGAGTTTACACGCCTTGATAATGGTATACTTATTTGTCGGGAGCTTGCTAAAAATATGCGCAATGGAATCAATAAATCTTTAATCATGTGAAAAATGTTAAGTACATAATAAAGTTCGACTCAGAGTGATGTTAAACAAAAATAGAGCTTCTTTGCTTCTGCGTTTTACTTCCAGTCTATACCTGTACAAGAATTACAGGTTTGGGCTTATCCAATTTTTCATTTTACTCACATTGTAGAGCAAAAGGTTGACATAACATCAACGATATTCATTATCAAAGAGAAGACAAAATTTTACGACTATAATTGACTACCACAGCTGTCTAACAAAAAGGCAGGTCTCAACAGATATGAGGTGTTTCATTTCCACTGTAATGATCTTACCATACAGGTAGTTACACAATATTGTGGTTAGACAACAATCTAATGTTATTAACAAGATGACTTCAACAGTAGTCGTTTTACAATATAGAGACCACATGATGAAATGTGCCTTGTCACTAGATGGTGATGGGGTATTTGGTGCACAACCCTCCTGCATTTTTACACGGATTATTATAATGTTGTTTACAAATACTCTGCCACCTTCATGATGGGTGATCGCCTAGTTACAAAATATGTGGAGTGATTTTTACTTGTTTTTATTTTTATTCTCTAAACAATCAATAACAAGAATTATTATCAATTTTTACAATTATCGCAAAACAGTATACATGTCATAAGAAGAAGAACATAAGATTGCTTTTATAAATCAATACAACTAAAGGCAGCCACTATTACGTAAACACTTCATCCAATCAATGCTGTGAAACAGTGAAGATGTTGGCCAACAATCAGAGGACAAATCTGCCAATAAATCCTTGTTTAGATAAAAGCTTTAAGTATTTTTACACGACTACATCCTGAATATAAATGATATATGAGTAGTAGTAGTACTGCCTTCACGGCTCAAATCCAGTTCAGTATTTCATTTAATGCATCTAATAAAAACCATAGATAGAATTCTAGAATTTACATTGCCTGCAGCGTGTTTGGCAAAATCATCAAAATATTGTGTTGCAATTATTTTAAACCATTTTTCTTTGTCTCTCAAGTTAAGTAATCCGAACTGCCAACGTGAACAAAAGCAGAATCTTCTTTGCTAACAAATCTGCATCTATGATTGGAAAGCAAATCAAAGTTCTGTTTAATTAACATTTTGACAAGGCCCTGACTGATGAACTTGCGACTTTACGCATTCAGTTGTCAGTAATACTGCATAACACCGCGTCCAAATACCATGTGCGGAACAACAGGGCATATGAAACGCCAACCTGGTCCACCTCCAGCACGGCAACAATGGTATGCAATCACAGGCACTGACCCCCTGCCAACACTGTACTCTGGGCTTATACACAGGCACTGAACCGGTGGTGACACAGGTTTAGCAAGGCAGTGGACAATGACCACTGGTGCAATACCTGTATGAAGCATGCAAGGTCATGCTTTGAGATGGTGTGAAAACTTTCCAAGTATGTCTCTGATGAAATTCCAAGCAGTTGGCAATTAACTTATGTATTTACATCATCCTGCATATTGTTAGTAAGGAAAAAGAAAGAGGAAATTCATGCAATGCCAGAAAAATATTACACATTTTAGCACTTGTGGAAAATCTGAATGCCTTGTTGCTATTGCAAAAACACGTAAGACACACAGCGCCACCTAATGACAAAAAGTTGTACTTTCCCAGTGACTGAACACAATAGTTGTTGAACAATGGCATGTTTAAGCACTTTTCTGAACTTGTTGTAATACCAAAAACAATAAGAAATACAACAGGTTCACACACACGCATGTGCACGCGTGCGCACCTGCACGCGCATGCGCACACTCACAAACAGTATAGTCTAGTCATTTGAATGGCATCCCTGAGTCATAGTTGAGGGTGCAAGGAGAAAACTAGGGAAATGAAGCTAATTCTCACAGCAAATCCAGACAAAGATAAGCACCACGTGCAATAACAGGGGAAAGTTTAAAAGGTTTAACTTGCTAACTTAGTACAATAAATAGCGAGTTACTTTTCAGTAAACTCACAAAACAAGCTGAATATGCCAGTGACACGCTGCCATCTAAATAGCCACAGTTAAATCAACAAAAGTACAAGTGCAATGGAGTCTAGACAAAACAAATGAATTGGTATCTATGTTTTTCCCTGCTGATTTAGAAATATTATATTGTCCCATAAATTCATAACACAAAAAGTGGAGTCTCTAGTTTCATTATAATAACTCTTAATATGTTTAGCTAAGCAAATAAAAGTCTATTCCCATTTTCTTAATTTGTTACAATACTCCTAGTTGTCAGGACTGGTTTGAGAAAAATAAGCAAAAACACAGACACCCCTGCCTTAGGACACTGCCCAATGCTAACAGGTCCTACTTAGTCTATACCCCAACTATAACTTTTAACCCATAATTACTAGATATGTGTTTAATTGGCTACAACTAATTACCAACTAGATCGGTCGAAATATCTGGCTGGTTCTCCGAACACGATGTTAGAAAAATGTCAGGATTAATCCACATGACTTTGCAGAAGCAAAAAAACATAGTGAATCAATCAACTGACAACATTGATTTTAGAGCACGACTTTTAATTGAAGGTTTTAGTTTCAAATTGATTTTTAATTGAAGGTTCTAGTTTCAAAAGATCAAAGTCAGTGTAGATATTGCAAAGCTGATGTCATAGCCAAATACCAGCTAACAATGACTGCTTAATTGCAAAATTAGGCTTGAATCAGACAATAAAGAGGAGTGACACAAAGTAAGAGCCTCCTTGATAATTAGTGGGTTTTAAAGGTTTTTAAATATCAACACAAAGGACAATTAGGACAGTGGTTAGGATAAATTCGTTGCAACAAAGACTTAGCCTACACCATATCTTTGCCTAGACGAATATTAATTTTGTTAATGTCCTATGTCAAATCCAACCCAGATGAAAAATGTTGGCTAGCTCTGACTTAGAAACAAGTGAGAATATTTGTCATTTAGGATGACAACCAACTATGTTTTAACTAATGCATCAGGAAAACTTCTCTAAAAAAATTGCCAACACTGTTCCCCATTCATGACACGCTTCACTGTTCAAAATTAAAGAGCCTACCCCACAATACAAATTTTTTATCATAATTTACAAATTGCATCCGAAAGATTTTTTCGAAAATGTCCTGTCCACTGGACCCAATAAGCGATCACAGAGAGGGCCTTGGGACTTGTTTTCATGAATAACACCCCCTCTATCCAGCCAACTTCATATGGTATTGTGGCACAAGCCAACCACTGTCTAACATGTGTGCACCATACCACTGGACCATCATTTCTTTGCAGTGACGGTTACAAGTGGAATTCCATACTACTAATTAGTCAAGAATGTCAGGCAAAATCAGATCAGTTTTTAAATGACAAATGTCGTATAATTCTGTTTAGAACTTTCCCCGATCAATTACAACTATACACGTTAATTAAATGGGCGACTCTGAACTCGCTAGGTGGTGCTACTGCATCAATGGTCATACCTATAGAAATGCATGCAATTAGGTGGGACCATAACCCTAAAGTCCCCTGTGTTGATGAACAGCGCCATCCAGTGAATACTAAGTCTCCCCTTCCACAAAGAATACCCAAGCCACCAATGGACTCATTAGAAAGCTCTGAAACAACACTTTATTTTTTTTCAAATCACTTAGTAGATTCATGTCTGTGTGATTATTTGTTCCTTTTACAAAACAAGAATAATTTATTTAGGCCAAACCAAAATAAATTTTAAGTCTTATTGTAGCTCCATTACACTGGTCAACATCAGTCAGTAGACATGTATGGTACACGCCAAAAATAATGGAGCAAAATGACCTGGAACTTCCCCCATCCTAATGGCTGAGTTCAAGCAAAAGTCACCATCACAGTAACTACAATGACCCGTCATAACATGGAATTGATATTTTGTCTTTGATTACTTTTGGCATGTACTTTAACAACTGAACATCTCACCATCAGTTACACATACCTCACAAGCACACCACTGATAACTGTTTCCAATGTAATGTGTGTCACTTACCTGGCGAAAAACGAGGCAGCGGCCGAGTATCCTCCCTGCGAATAGGGTGACTTGTAAGAGAGCGGCTGATTGGTCAGAGACGAGCCCGAGCTCATGGTCTGCAGCGGTTTGCGCGTGGCGTGGGGCACATGACGCCAGCGAGGGATACTACTCTTGGTCTGGTCGCTAGGGGCGTGCATTTCACCGTGGCTACTGTTGCTGTTGTTGTTGCTAGGTTTCTGGTAGTTTGTGTGTGGCGAGCTTTGAAACATCTGAAAATAAAAAAGGAAATTGCACTTAAATTTCAAGGCTACCTACCACGGAAAGTGACGTTAATCGCTACTAAAAACCAAACCAGTATATGAACATGTCAAGATGGTTCATGGACAATAATTCACCAAAATCTCTCAATACCAAATAGCATGAATGCTTCGTTCTTGCCATACTTGCAAATACAAACAAATAATTTGAAGATTTGAAATGAAAACAAATGTTTTGGTATAATTATTTGGTGAACAAGATGGAGCAGAGTAAAGGCAGTGAATCATCCGTCATATCAACTCAATCACTAGCATAACTCACATTTCACCATATAGCGCTACTCTGCAGCTTCCACTGTTGAAGACTTTAAAATAATACTATGTTGACTGTCGGGAATCTTAAAGAAAATCCACTTCTAACTTTACGTCATTGTTAGAATCGTAAAACACAAGACAAGAAAAAAAGGAACTGAGATGACTTCTTCCAAACAATAAGCACGGTGTCCCCAATGACAGACGGGCCGAAACTGGTTCCTTATATGTCTCCAATTATAACCTATGACAAGTGGGAAATCTATGCTATTTAAAACACGGAACTATTAATCAAACACAAATGACAAGAGTATAATTAACTGAAGTCTCCACATCAGAAAAATGAACAAGCCATTAACACAGATCCCAGTGTCTGTCACCATCTAACACAAGGGTATGTGATAGTACTACCTTTTTACAGAAAAAAAATGATTTGCCATTGAGATATAGTGATTTGCATGAACTTCCAATCAGCGAAAGTACCCATTGAGTGATAAGAAAACAGCTCGTTTGTGAGCAGATTCTCCATTGTGTTTTTGTCTTAGTTTTGCCGAGGTTCCATCAGATAATTTATTGCTTCCATCATCAATCTGAAATGTACGTTCTGGAATTTTTTGAGACGATAATCCAGTTACGGAAATTCCTCACCTATTTACCACACAACATGGCGGACAAAAATTTAATTTTGTTCAATTTCTCAACAAAAATAAAGCTTTGTACTGTGTAATCGTAATAAAACAACAAGTGGTAAAGTTTCTATTGTTTGCAACAAATTAATCAACTATTTAAAACTAGAAAAGCAATCTTTTTGACAATCATTTGTGCGTAAGTAAGCAAAGAATTACAGCAATCATTAATGGCATTTTTAGACAAATACAAGTGAAGCGGGGTAGTGTCTGTAGAACAAGTATCTTGCAAGGACTATCAGATCACACAAGACCATGCAAAATCCCGCGAGTGAAAGGAGAGAGTTTCATGATACTCTAGACCCTAGCAAAATGGCGACCACTGAAATGATTCGTTGGTCAAGTTGGAGTGTTGAATTATGGGATAGAATTCCCTGTTTCCGTACCATAAGCCAAGTTTCCTCGCATGCAAAACACTTGTACTGCCATGAAATGGTGTAAAGAATGTAGTGCATCACCTACCGGATAAGTTTTTCTGGAAATCATATTGCTTATTCCCACGGAAATAAATAGTGCGACAAGCTAGACAACTCCGACTGCTCTTTCTCAAAAGAATGCATCCACTGGTTTTGTCCCGTTGTACCACCACAAGCCACTACACCACATGTGAGTGATGGTGCAGTGCAAGAATGCATGTCTACCCTCTGAACCACACCAGCCTCAACAGAGCATCCAATGTTTTAATCAGTCACACAAGCCCTGGTCAGCACGGTGCCAGGGCATTATTATAATTCATAATTAGCCAGATAATACACGGTCTGGTTCACCATTAATAACATGGGGATATGTCAGTGGTGTTGTGCATATGTTTACAGCTGCCAATCATAACAAGGGACTACTATACATGAGGTCACAACCTTGCACAAATGTTCCCCCAATAGCCTGGTAAAACAACAGTGGCTGTTGGAGGGGGTGAAAACCGTGCTCAGCTCAAGCCAGAACTTGTAATAATCTCTAACTCTACCCCGCACCTCTCCAATCCATAACCCCATTTCCTTTTAAGACAGCGCCCATAAGTAAACTGAATTTTGCTAAAACAACCAATGACAGAACAATATAAACTCCTTCATTTAAGGGACAATATGGCAGATTTCATGTTGTCATTTTCTCACAACAAACAAGTATTAGAAGTTTTGCAACATGATTTGTTCTAATGCACTGAACAATCATTTAACAGCAGTACTAAACAACTAACGACCACAAAACCTCACCATTAAGCTTTTGAACAAAAATAACTACCAAAATTAACCTTTTTCATTTCCAAGGTCTTGTAACATTGTTGCGAATGCCTAGTTTCTTAAAAAATGTCCGATGACAACAATCGTATAGAACTTAAAAATGTCAAATCATTTATTTGGTACGACTGGGCTTTTGTGAAAACAGTCACATGTCCACCATATTGTGTCCTAAATTAATCAGGCAAATCACAGCCAGGATCCCCAATATTAAATCCAAAACATAGGCAGACTCTTCAACTCGAGCACTTCAACTCCACAAATACAGATGCAAGGAAGGTTATACTCAATACCCGAATCCAAAATTCAGCAGCAAAGACGAACAATTCACCTTTTGACCAGCAACGATATTAAGAGAAATCGTCAAACCTCAGCTCAAACATGTTCAGTAATGCGGCAGGGATCCCTGGGAAAAGTTGGGTCAGATGAAGCAGCAACCGAAGAATGTTATCGTCACATGCTAAGTCTTACAGGACTAGCCACTAATATTGTCCAATGAACAGGGATGATAAAAGAGGCCCAAAGACATAGAGTCAGATAGTTCAACAATGTTATCTTCTTGGTAATATGATCTGTGGATGGTCAGCATTCTTTACAGGTGAGAGGCTAGCTGACAATTTGATTAACTCTCAGGATTGAGTTGGAATTAATTTAACAAAAGGCATTTTGAAAATCTCCACCCCCATGCCAACCTGACTTAATGAAGTCCCCTCCCTAACTTACATAAGGTTGTATAAGATTGCTTCAGGCATGCATTTTGTTGATCATTTCCTCCAGCCAGTGTCTACATTAATTGTTTAAAATATATAGAAGGGAGAGAAATCAAAATAATAATAAAAAATTATGCAGGGGAAGGGGAATTAAGGGTGGTGGGAGGGTCATAGTAGGGCACTCTTTAGCACATTCTAAAGGGTTTTTAAAAATGAAAAACAGCCAATTTTGGCATTGTTTTGTCTGACATTGGTGATATTTTACCGTATATTTGAATGCTTAAGATGGACGTTCCTGTCAAGCACTAGTTTTAAGCAAGACTCTCCGGATTTCTGTTTCGTGAGTAGTGACTTAATACTTTTAAAACCAAAATATTATTTAGCTTACACCACACACAAGTATTTTTGAAAGAACTGAGCCCCACTTGAGCAAAAATGCCGATTCTAAGAACTTACACATAACTGCTAGATACTAGTTCTACTAATTATTTCTAAACTCTGATGCTTTCGTTAGTACTAAGTGTCCGTATTTTTTCAGCAATTGTGAAGACCAAATTTCATGAAGTCACCTGCATGAAATAGAACCCTGGAACTGAGAAACATTAAGCAAGTTATCTTCTTACATGTTTGTGTGAATTCGGATTTATGGCATAAAACTTACAGAAATATACTATACACATTTAAAACGAGTTATAAACACAAATTACTCAAGTTAACATCTAGTATACTTCAGTCACCATGGATAAGGATTCTAAATATGCATCAAAATCGTAAAACGTCATATAAATTCAAAGGAAACTTATACTTGACTAGAGCATGCATTATAGGGGACTTGATATTACTTATAGGGGACTTGATATTACTAATTTGTTTTACATACCTTAGTACAATTTAAGTAAAGGTCAATCAAACTTTTGAAGCAATACACAAAAGTCTGATTAATTGAAACAAAGCTTTCTTATTTAAGAGGTAGTCAAAAGTGTGCTTAATCTTTACTTGTCTTTTATTCAACTCTATGACACTCTTAAAAATGTACAAATATTTGATTTTATAAGAGCACTGGGGAAATTGTTTTATTACTGTGCATTTTAACGATTTTATCAATTTCATATCATATTTGCATGCTTTAATTGTCCGATTTGTATTAAAATATTCTGTTCAATTCCTATCAACCGCACCAGTGCAAACAAATCAATAAATGGAAATGATTAGGCTTAAATATCAAACATTTTTAAACAGGCTTTAACCAAAAGCAAATCGGTGTTCACAAACAATGGCTATTGATTGGGATAAAATGATCTCACAAATGTCAAGTTAGAATGTTTTTTTCGCTGGCTCAGCAAATAGGGCATTGTCTAGTAATTAGCGTGCGTCACCACTTTAAGACCTCATTAAGTTGACATAAGTACTGTAGGCCTAATATCCATGAGCGGAGGAATTTCTGTTATTTATTGCTCACCCGGGAAGATCAAAGGAATCTGGAAAAACTTGAACGTCACTTTGAACAACAGGGAGTGGATTGGCGTAGCTTTTTAACAGCTAATTAAGACTCCTTGATAAGAACCTAGATGCAAGCTAGAGAAATGAGACACATAAACATGTAACATGCGCACCAGAAAAGTATGCTTTGAGTGACACCAAGCTCAGAAATATTCGTCATAGCTTCCTGGAAATCCAGCAGTAGTTCTAATGTAATGCAATTCCTGGGAACAGAGTTTAATAGCATGTTGAGTTGGTAAACTTTCTCTTGATTTAAGAACATGGCAGATTGTGTAATTGGAATGTTAGGTATGTCAGGAATGAACGGAGTTAAATAAATGTTTGAAATTTCAACAAAATGTAACATTTAAATGGGGAGACTTAATAAACTGATAATAATCTACAACTCTGAATTAAAGAACAGTGTGGCTAAAAGTTCTTTTAAGAAAAGTAAAATTCCTAAAATTTCAATTATTTGATAGTACTCAAATAAACGACTTTATAAACTCGCCTTAACCCGTAATTCTGAATTAAAAAAGTGTAACACCATAATTAAACGTTCATGTTAGATGAACTCCTGTGTTTTTCACAATGCCAATTAATTCTTCTTTTTGATGGCTGGTGACATGGCAGAATAGATTTTCAAAATCAATCAATTAAAACATCTCATTTTGTGAGGTCAGCACTTATTATTCTAAACATTAAAAGCAAGCAAATGTCCATTTACAAGAAATAATGGGGTTATTCAGAATTTACTGGTGCTTGAAGGACTTTGAAGGAAACTTACGGTTGCCATGGTAACAAGAAGAGCACCAGGCATGAAAAACAGATGCCTTAAATACGCAATAGGTAAATTCAAGGATGACAAATGCAAATCCCTCAACATTTACAGCTTGAGACCTGAACTAATCTGAATTCCTCTTACATCAACACATCATTGAAAAACTACATCATAACCATTTCACCAACAGTTTCGAATGACTTTTAGTCGATAGATTTACCAGCATATATAGCTGACATAGTATAGCACCACTACATTAGTGCTTTTCAATAACTGTCAAAAGACATTTAGGGATAACACTTTAAATAGACAAGCTACCATGTCTTTTATTAAATTAGATCCCATATCAAGAGCAGTATTTACGTCATTTGAGAGGATTTCTAAATGCAGACTTTTTAGGGAATCAATGGTAAAAAATATCATAGTGGAATCAAAATTTTGTAATATTTGCAAATAAACCTAGTTTAAATGGTATTAGTCTGTGACTTGTACACTTTTGAAGCCATCACAGGAACTACTTTCAGATACAACAAAGGTGACATTAAGTCGCATAATATGCAAAAAGCCAAATTGTAGCTCAACTTCAACTGGTGACTAAATTCTACCATACAGATTTACCAGTACATATGCTTGGCCCTTCAGATAAGTCAGATTTTGCCTTACTCTGTTACAATTCTTGCTCTGGGTGCTCCTATGACATGTGCAAGTTTTACCACATTCTCAAATGAATAAAAAATACCATTACGAGATTCACAACTCCCAAGGTAAGGTCACCCAAGATCCAAACCAGCCAACAGACTGAAGTATCAAAACACCCAGAACCACCTGTGAATCCTCTCAATCCAAGCTGATTTCTGTGCATCAACCAGCAAACATGTCCAGTCTTCTATCACAGTGGACACTAACTAAGTCTGCTAGTCAGTTACATGCCATCTGACCAGCTGACAGCATCAAGGGTGAACCTGCTAATCCATCAGGAACAGTCAGTATTGTACACCTCTTGAAATCCATTGTGATTGATAACAAATAGCCTAATTAATTTATAATAGACTGAGACTGAGTAAACACAGGGAATTAGACTTGGATGTGAATTGAGACTCCTGGGTGTCTCAATGGATTGTTTGCCAGTGGTGCATTGGAAAGCTCTAAGGATTCAGGGGGGGGGTTGGAGAAAGCAGCAGGAGCCTATTAAATATTCAACACTGATATATCAATACATGTGTTATCAAGATAAAATGAAATTCATTGTTTGTGTTGCATTACAATATGGTATAATCTCATCAATTTAGGACACAATATGGTCGACATGGGAAATTTTATTTTCTCCGATAATTTTTTCATGAAAGGCACATAGCACCACTGGAAACCAACGCTTTTCCAAGTTCAAGTTCTACACAATACCACCAGACAAGGTTTGAAAAATGGTGGCCATTCGCGTTAGATGTCCTTGAAAATGAGAAACAAGGCAATTTTAGAAATTGTTTTTGTTCAAAATTGGTGAGATATTACCGAACACCAGCATGTAAAGATTTACATTTCATCACCATCAACTTACGCCTACTCTAAATGTACACAACACAGGATTTATGGTTAAAACCTTTTCATTTTTTCCTTCATTGTTGTGAATGCACAGAATTTCTCAAAATATTGTCTAACGGTAGCTATGATCTCAACAACTAAACAACAAGTAATAAAGCACCTCTTTATAGCCGCCATATTCTGTGCTTAACTGGTAAGCTTTTACTGAAACCACATATCTTAATCTAAAACTTTGTGGATGCTCAGTAGCCTAGCTGGATAAAATAAACAGGCTCACTACCGTGAGGATGTGGGGTTCATTTTCACCTGGCAGATCTATTGCTCTCAAGACGCTTGGCAGTTTCTTTCGATTTGTTTGTGAGCGCGTCCGTTCCAAAATTAACTGTGATCATAATGAGCAGGCACAAGATAGAGCCTTAAGACACTACATCAGCTGCCGGTCTTAAAAGAGAAAGCGACCACTTTTGATGTCACCATCACTAAAATATAAATTCCCGGTGGTAACTTGGCACAAAATTTTCACGCTAATTGCAGTTCTCCTGAACCTTATTTAATATCCATTCAGTAATAGAATGCAATGCCAAGAGCAGGAGAAAGTCCACATCTTAATTGGTTCTGCACTCACTTCCATTCTGCAAATACAACTGATTGACTGACTATGTTCAATGGTGAGTCGCAGTAATGCGCTTGCTCAATGGACAGCCAATGTAGAAATAGTTAGGTTGCGGGTCCTTTGTTGCCATTTCCATAGCTTTCTATTGTTGGATGGAGAGCTGGTAACAGACAGGGGAACAGTATTGCTTCTACAAGATAATGAGGGATGCACCAGGGTCTGTATTTTTAGTAAAGACATTATCAAAAGACGTTGCTTTCTCTTTTAAAATTGATGTGTACTCCAGTTGACATGAGCACTCTTTTACACACAGCATTCCTTAATACCAGAGTCATAATTACCATGAGTACTGTTACTGTAATTTCTACTAAATCTACAGAATAAAATTAAACCAGCAAATAGTGAGCAATCATTAATTCCAAGCACTAGAACAAGTAGTTCAGCTACCTGCAGTTAGAATATAGAAAAACAGCTGAACCATATGCTAAAAACATGGCACATCTAACTTAACATGGTCTAGAAACAACAATGACATGTTTACTAAAACATTGCCAACAACTGCATGCAGATGACATTAATTAGTATTCAAAATAGTACACCAATCAGACAAACTCGCATGTGTGAGAAAAACTGCCAGGCTCATTTCGTCAGTAAACAGAGTTAATTCGGGTTCACTGCACCACGTTAATTCAGTCCTGACACCTGTGGCATATCAACGGAAGCCAACAGTTGAAGTACTGCAATCCTATTCAAGCCGCAGACAGCTTAAACATGTGTTTCTTGTGAACGTCAAACACACAGAATTATGATGGAAATTATTGATCTCAAATCAAATGGTTCTCTACGAAAGCAGTTTTATAAAAATATCTCAATTCCTCAAACTTATGGCCAACCCCACAGGAGGCAAAAGCAAACCTTCTAAATACCCCAGACCACAGACTCCTGCCATGTATGAGAAACGCATAGTACACTTCCATGTCATTCTCTTGCTTGGATGAGAAAAATGCTTTCCAAGCCAATGACCACCAAATGTAAACGGACATGGCAAACAATTAAAAAGTTGAGGCCTGTGGGTTTGATGGAGCTGTCACATAACATAGCCGTATAGAGAATTGCCTGTGGCTATTCCTGCTTCATTACCTACAGTCTCCACTGTCGCTAGCACTACAAGAGCTTTGTACGGCAAAACGCATTTTAAACTGGCGACTTCATATTGATGACATCGCTAATTTTCATTTAAAAGTGTCTGTGACCAGCGGCGCAGTGAACGCAAATTCTGAATTTACAATAACTGAGGTAGCGTCACCAAGAGTTGAGCTGGTCTCTTCCATCTCAGCATTAAAATTTGCAGAAAGATGTCACTTTTGCAAAGATGACATTCTTTCTCGCAAACCCATTGCTTTGCACTTCATAATAAGCAAAATTGTGGGAATTGTCACAGAATTACGTACAAAACCGCAAACCAAGAGTGCAACATTACGTCTGAAGTTACTTTTTAAGAAATATCCAAATTGGATGCTTCAATAGCTCTGAGTTTTCATCACTCACAACGAGGGCCAATCAACAGGGGAGAACAGAACTGACAACAAACAAGCGTGTTGTCTGTTGGGGGCCATCAAGACTATGAATGATGAAACAAGTTGTGTTAAATAGACCAACTCAGTTTTAATATGGTACACATAATGTGAGATATTCGGATTCAGCATAACAGTTGCAGCTAGGGCATGGAATCTGCCTCAATTTTTGTTTGATAAGAATGGTATATCATAGTTCAATATAATGAATACGCAAACAGTGTAGTTATCCAAAGATACATCTTAAGGTTATATGCAAGAACTTCTGAAGCAATCAAAATGCGAAACATGTAAAAACATGATTTTCGTTACTTTGCACAATTCTGCTCTAGTAACGACCTATAAAAGAATTTTGTGAAACTACCTAAAAGCACGGGACAAAATTCCTCGGCAGCTAGGACATGGGCCTGGGTCGTTTGGTAACAGTCGCTTACAGGGGTCCTGCACTTTGAGAACCAGTTTTCTCCACTGAATAACTGGCATCAAACTGGTTCTCAAAATCTGAGCCTCGTGTAAGGTACTATTACTTGGTGCGATTTGTCACCACATGTCAAGGGGTGCTTTCACCAACTGCCCAGGTATCATGACGTTGATCTGGGTTTTGAATGCATAGCGACAACAGAATGGTTCTCTGACCTTCAGTTGTTTTTGCACACACACATTTTACCACCGCATAGACATATAATAAAAAGGCATACCTGATTATACTTGGATGGATTCATCCATGCCAGGACATTCTGTTCCAGATAGGCCTGGGCCTGGGCAGCTATGGGGTTACCACTGTAACCATGACTACGGTTGTGACGTGATGATGACCTGTAATAAAGGACAGCATTTTGCAATTCTGTTTAATGCAAATGTCTTTTCACAAGTCACCTTTGCAAACTCATATTTTAAGAATTTCTTTTTTATATGAGCAACATTAGACTGCGCTTGCTGCAACACAAACCTTAAAAGGGCATACTGCAAGAGAAATGTCAACGAAGGCAGCTGCTGATTTATGGCGCACTATGCACAGTATTCAATAAAACAAGATTCCACTTTATGAATCCAAACCTTGGTTGGAGTTGAGCTATCTCAAAATGGCTGAGATCACGCTGAAGTTAAAAATGTTTCGATTTCTTGGTTAAATGACTCCAAACAAACCTGTTTAAACACCTCACATCAAGCGAAATATAAATGCTGACAAAATTCAAAGACTCACAGAAACTCTTGACCAAAACACTCACTCCTCACTGCAAGATTCTCTGTTTTGTTTTTTTACACAACACTACATAAAGAAATGCGAAAGAACTCATTGCTGTAGCTAACATCAAAACGATTATTACGATTATTATGCATGTCTAAAACCTCAATAACCCAAAGGCAGAGTAAAAACTGAAAAAACTAGAACTCGGACCCCTTTGTTGAAAACAAATCCTATTTCCATCTAGACTACAATAAGTAACTTAATACACGTAATCCTGTTTGTGAACAGACATGTTTTAATAGCAACAAAACAAAATCACCCAAGGCATCTCGAATTAGAAAACTATTATGTAACAGTTAATAGCTTGATCATGCAAAATATGACTCAAACTAATGCCAATAAAGACTGACATTTGAAAGTTTTTTACAAGGGTTGCTGCTGGACATCCAAACTTGCTTTGTGGCCACAGCGGGTACCATACATGTCATCCTCATCAGCCATCAGCCAAAGAAAATTTTTCATCTCCGCTGTTCTAGAATCCATAGTCAGCCACTAAATCCAGCAGAAACAGTGAGCGTGCCCACAACTTTCTACATTAAAACTTGAATTGGTCACACTATTTTACCTAGCTAAAGTACAGAACTTCAAAGGGATACTTCTTCTGATTTTTACATCAAATTAGTCGTAATTGGTAATTGGTATGCTATCAATACACCTCGATAGAGTGGATTAATTACATGTTTGTGCATGGGTGCTTTAAGAAATCTGCAAACACGTTTTACAGCTGATGCTAGGTCTTGCAGGGTCATACTACATGGAGTAATCGGGTCACACGTAATAACAGATTAGATACACCTGTGCAGTGTAATACTGTTGCATGTAAACAAGTGAATGTTCTTGGGAATACAAACAACACTACAGATAGCAGCAGGTTTCAAACTACAGTATGAGTTAAAAGTGAAGAAATTTTAAAGATCTCCCATTTATATAGTTCACTTACAAATAATCTTGCAACTTCTTCAAATGTCATACATTATTTTGGGGTTTTAGCAAAAATCAATCCCAAACTAAATGTCAAACTTGAAACTGAATATCATAATTTCATTTTTATATTTTTGCCCCCAAAAACTAACCGCTACTCTCCCAAATTCAAACAAAACATCTGTCGTAAGAATTCTTTTTTTGGATTAGTTACCAGATCAGAATAGTTAGTCAATAAATTACGAGAATAACAACCAATACAAATACAATATTCAACAAGAACAAAAGCAATCTGGACTAATTACATGGCTGAGACTGCAGTAAATTAATACAGTCTCAAAGGCACGACTGATCCACTGGGTATTGGAACAACACGCATGCCATTAATTGCGATGCATCAGCTGAAAAAACTAATTTAATGACTGTTCATCTGTTCGCAGAACTGGGGTGTATTTTCAGCAGAAAGCCCAAGCCAGGGGCTTTATAACAGATCATTTAATTATCTACGGTAATTAATTTGTCATCAACCAGTATTGGGCCAATACCACACAAAGCTGTTCAATATACAACAAGGTGCATGGATGGATTACACAGTAAGTGAATCACATGAAGACAATCCCTACTTACACTTTTTAATCAAACTGAATGCTCTTTGGCTAGATAATGCAAAGGCCTCATTTATGATAATCTAGATAGTTAATACCATGTCAAGATTTGAATTTAGCACCAGAAGCAAAATGCCCATGGTCACGCCATTTTACTTCTGGGTTTTGTTTGTGAAGCATGGTAAGTCTATAAAAGAAATTTAACTTCTTGGTTATGCTCCAAATTAAAACATAGAAGCAAAAGTATGCTCGCCAGGTTAAAGTTTGTGATCTAAACACGTCTTGGCACAAAATCATTTAAAAACCTATGCAGCGAAGATCAATCCTGCACGTTGTCTACCAGTTGTGTAAATCAATGGACGTACAACCTTACTAAGAACACACTTGAGATTGCTGTTTTGGCGTATCTGAACTTCGTGCTTTTTTGTAGGAAGAGTGTCATCATCTCAGCTGCTCTTTTATCATGCAAAATACATTACAACTAATGTGGCACCAACCCTTTGATGACAGCAAGCCTCTAAGTATATGTCTGCCTGGGGAATCATTCGCACTACTCGTATGGTCTCAAGTGGCAAATTTTACAGTGCTTCCTCATTGTCGTATTAATTTAAGGATGATTACAAATTGCACATCGACTAATATCAAAGCACAACAATCTATTGTGATATGAGCACTGGTTAACAGCCTTCCGCCTTCGGGTCACTCTACATCTGGAGGAGAAGCAATGCACAGAGTAAACTGCAGCTTTCTACGATACCAGTCCAGTAGCTTGCCATCAAAACACTAACTGCTTAATAAATCTATGGTCAGCAAACTTCACAAGTATTAACACAACACAGATTATCATCAACAAATACAAGAACTCCTGTTGAAAACTTTGGTAATAACAAAGATACATTTCCCATCGTATCACAAGTGTACTACAAAAGTGCAATATAATTTTAACTAAGATCCAAGGAGAAATTTAAGCCTAGTTTCCTGCTGACCGGTTTTCGCCTTGACACCGGCGCCTCAATGTCAAGAAAGGAAGAGGCTGTGAAAGTGAATCAGAAGAAAAGTTTACTTATTAAGGGATATCGGCGCTGAATTACCAACAAAATTTATTGATAAGGTTATGCTGGACTCCACTAAAATGTCCAAATTCAGCTAACTTTGGAACATCACATCTCAGAAATGCCTAATCGGATTCATATGAAACCTTCAGACACTAGGTATTATCCCACTATTCTGCAAAATGATGTCAGGAATTGTGGTTTAAGTTTCCTACTTCTACACAATACAAGGGGCTATCAAAAAGTTGGATTTTTATGATTTACATACAAAAACTCCAGAGTTGCGTAAGACAAAAACAAAAGGGTAATTTAGAAAACTGTCATACTGTTTCTGAGATTTCATTTTGAACATGTGTATTAGATGAAATTTGATCGCGTTATTGAAGCCGTTCTTTTGCTTTCAATGTACATAAGATATGCTCAAATTCACTAAGATTTCTAGTTTTAATAATATACTTTTACCGAGTTAAAACTGATAACTTTATTTTAAATATTTGACTAAATACACAGGCTGGTCAATAACATCCTACATAACCTTTAAGCCCCCTGAATTGCCATCTTGGAAAACCATTGACCTGGTTCATATTTTGGGGTGAAACCCATTCATTTGGTTCTTTACTACAGCGAGTCAGCATAAAACCAAGGATGGACTGATGTTCGATTGCTTCAACTGAAAAATTCACTGTCATGATCTTGAGTTACACCACTTTGAAGTCTGTGATTTTGGCATGATCCGATTAGCGCTGTGTGGGACTAAATCAAATTAAATGTGTCACCACGCTAAATTGCACAAGTAAATACACACAGAACTGCTACTTCACTTTAGTTAAACCAATATAAATAATTTCAAGTCCTACTTGAACAGCGATAATTAATATGAATATACTTCCAAAATTTTATTCTAACAATTTACATTAAAACAAGGCTTCCAGCCAACTATGATACAACCAAAGCTTTTATTCAAACATCCAATTTCATCACATAAAGTACTTTTCTCAACTTCCCTCAATTAAAACAGCTTCAAAATGAGATGCAAACTCCCAGGTGAGTTCTTTATCTGTATCCTAGCCTCAACAATCCCCTAGTTTCTAAGTTTTGATCCATGACTCAATTTCTTTTCTAACAAATCTGGCCTTGCATACAGGAGCACCTGTGACAAACCCACTAATGAACTATCCAAAGAGTCCCTTAATAATCTCTTTGTTTGTTAAACAAAACAAGTATACAAAACTAAACCATTTAGTAATTAGCCGTCAGTATCTACATTCTAAAACAGTCTCAGAAAAAAAATCTCTACTTACTATTAATGTCCAATACAGTCCTTTAACTGGTATAGTTCCTTGACATGACAGTGTGTTACTGGTTGAGACAGAGCCTATGTGGACAGTATTGCCGTGGTGACGTGAGTGGGTGTGTGATGACAATAAGTGGACAGATGGGATTATATACCTTGTGTGGAGGACGTACTTGGTAAAAGCGCAAATTAATAACGTATCACTTAGAGGACTTGTTATAACTATTGAAGCCAACCAGGATGTTACTTCAAAGTGGTATCGAAAATATCTGCATAACACAATTTAACACAGTTAAGAAATGTGCTGAACCATATAGCTTATATTAACCAACAAGAGTATAAACAAAACAGAGTTCACTTAAAATAGCTTTCTTGTGATGTTGTCAATAATTACTTTGCCCCATCATCAAACAATGCAAAACTGCTTTTAGTGCGGTTAGATTTTTTAAAAGTGTTACATTAATCCTTTTAAAACCATGGTGATTTGTTTTGTCCAAACTCAGTTCTTCATTTCCCAATAGATGTCAGCACATGTTAGGCAACCTCCTCTGGGCTGACAGTGCATACTTTCTTGGATGCTAAATTTCAGACAGTACATTCTTCAAACATTCCTCATGCACAGTAATATGTCTTTCATTCGTCATAAAGCAGCAGTGGTAGGTGCCATCAATTTTAGGCAAAAGAGGCCTTTTTGCAAACCACAAAATTTTAATTACCAACTTAACATTTAACCATTATTACTACAAAATTTCCCTAAAACCTTGTTATTCAAAGAAATAACATGAATTAGAAAGCTGAAAAGTAATGTTTGCAGCAATGTATAAATCTGTCATAGCAATTTATATTTATTGTTTTTCGTGCCTGTGATGATTCTCAATCCAAAAACATTATTCTTGTCTCAAACTACTCATCGCATCAATGTCACTTTTATGACAAACATGTTGAAGATTACTATTTAAAAAATTTCGGACTGTATTATAATATAATATTAATGTAAGGATAATTTTAATTAGATGCATGTTGTCTGTGAATTTCATGTTGATCGGACAAAAATGCAGTACTAGCAGGCATACAATGACAACTTCAAAACTACCGTGAGTAAAGTTCTTATAGACTTCAAAGCGAGGAGTCAGTTCGTTTTGATTTTGGTTCTATCAGAAGAAATAGTTCAAGTTTTGAAATAAAGCAAGGTATTCTTACACTCCCTGTCCTCTGTAACAGGAAAAATGCCTTGTGTGGAGCTTAGGCAGAGAAAGCACAGTTGGTTGTGGTGTGCATCTTGACTCATTCTGAGACTTGTGCTCACTGACTAAAAAGAAGGC
>NMRA01000100.1:836423-1009786 GCA_002633005.1 Phoronis australis
CGGCGATTATCTTTGTCCGAAATTGGTGGAATTTTACCATAACTTCCAACACAATGTACTCGAGAATCACAAACCTCAGGTTGTTGATATAAGCTGGGGGCGGCTGTCCACCTCTGACAGGTAGCCTGTTGTTGAGGCCAGCAGTAGGCTCCATCAGCTGACCATTCTCGTAGGACTGAACCATGGTGATGGCCTCGTGTCTCAGGTAATGCACGCTGGTATCACATACCTCACATTGGTCATTGGTCAGTGTCTTGTGGCAAGATTCAGGCAGTTGGAGTTTATCTTGGAGCCGCAACAGGTCAGCTTCCTGTTGGAACAATCACAAACTATCAAATTTGCATAAATGAAATGCACTTAAAGTGGGTGGCAAAACTTTAAAAACAGGCAAAGTTCTTCTCATCAAAAATCAGCAAAATGTCAAAAAAAAATCCCTGGCTCTGTTCTCTGCCGCTTCACTGATTATTTTCTTCTTTTAAGTTTCACAAAGTTCTTGAATATAAAACATAAGCTCTACATACCTAGTCAGAAGTTAATTAGCAGACTCATGAATGCATTATCAGTTCCTAGTTTTGGAAAGACAGGACCACTTGCACAGTTAGTGCACACAGTCAAACAAGTGAACAACGATTTGCACCCCGCCACCCAGCTTATTGTATTTTGTATGTGTTAGCCTGTAACTCGCTATGCAACAGTTAGATTTTATTGGCATTGTAATAATGAATGGAGAACCAATTATGATTACCAAGGACAGCAGCAGTGGAACGATCCAAGTGCAGCGCAACACAGAGAATTATGGGTAATTATCTCAGAATCAGAGAGGGAGTTGCTGGTATTTCAATTGATCAAGGCCATAAATAAGAGACATTTGCAACAATATTCCTTGAGTTTCTTTTATCTAAGCATTTTAGCTATTAAAGTTAATGACAAGAAAAAAGATGGCAGCTCAGTTGCATTAAGTCCATGTAAAACTACAGTAACTGGACATTGACTGAGTACCGAGTTAAACAACCTGCTAGTGTTTCACCTCACTCTGCCTTGTTAGGTCAAAAGAAGCTGTACACAAGTCAAGGTGAACTACTGTGCTCATCCATTAGAACAGCTAGGCATGGCTTACAACCCATCCACAATTTGTATAACTGAGACATCCTTGAAAGTGCCTGTGTCTCTCTGAATATTCCCAACTCATCACAAGTTTAGCACCCAAATGCAGACATCCCGCTTACCATAGAGTAACAATAGGTCAACATCAACACAACCTTTCTAAATCCAGGAGGGGAAAATACCCACACTCTCCAGCTCTTTACTGTACAGTTCGTTTGGTTGATATGCATTCTGATAAATAGCATTCAATGAGCTATTTAATTGAACTCTATGACCGTAATCACGTGTGAAATATAGTGAAAACATTTTGCATTAACACATGACTCCTCAAATACTTTCCTTTTTAAGTGTCCATGCTCGGTTTAACCCCCACCCCAATTTTTTATTTCCCTAGTTTAAGGTCTAACGATCTGATTTATATTTAGCATAGTTCCCTCCACTTTCAATTGACAAGATTTTCACATACTTTTCTTTAACCATTTGAATAGTGCTTTGAACTATAATCTTTACAAATGACATTGAATTTTTTTGATAAAGTGCTCTAAAACCCATCGTTTTCATATTTTACGAGTAAAGAATGCCAAGATATAGAATTCGCAACAGTTGCATTATACATGTTAAATGAAGTTAAAAAGAATATTTGTCTTCATTTTCGTTTTTAGCTACTTCATTCCAGTCGGCATCTTAAAAACAGAAGTTGGTAAATAAAAAATCTAAATGCAAAATCTTGCAACAGTGATCTATTGTTTGTCTAGGCCTTGCTGACTGATAAACATGAAATGTTTGGAAACCGGTGGACCGGTAGCAAAGAATAAGCAAAACCTGGGAACAGGTATGGCGAGCAGTAACCCGCTCAAGTACGGTAAATATCATGAGTAGTCAGTGAACAGAGAATCAAAGGACCTACCTTTAACAATTCAGTTGCTTAACCTGTCACCACAACAGTGCTCTATTAATGTTTTATAATATCCATGTCATATTAATTACACATTAAGGTACACTTAACATTTACAGCCAGGTTGAGGTGACCAGGTTTAATTAGCCGGCGCCA
Source organism: Phoronis australis (assembly GCA_002633005.1). Lineage (NCBI taxonomy): Eukaryota > Metazoa > Phoronida > Phoronidae > Phoronis > Phoronis australis. The sequence goes on from NMRA01000100.1 coordinate 838,579, forward strand.
GCAATAATTACCGGTCATCAAGACATAACCTTCCACGGTTGTCAAGTGTCCAGCTAGTTGTTATGTAATCCGGCAGTGCGTGTTGTCTTAATTAATAACTAACAAATACGCTAATAATTAGTGTACACAAGGCAGGCTTTTATACCCATTGTTTTCACTGACTGTTTGATCATTAATAGGAACGTGAACATTGATTTAAAGGAGTTTATATTACAGTCTCATGAAATATTTATTATTTTGTCTACTTCACTAACAAGGCATGATTCACCACTGACAGAAAAATGCATCAATGGGAACCAATTATATGAGTCATTAAACAATAGATGTTACAGATAGTATTAGCATAACATGGCTACCATGTATGAACACTGAAACCGTTAAGAGTAAATTGTCACTGGACCGCTACCTCCATCCAAAGAACATAAGCATTACTCAAGTCAAGCATTTCAATTCCAAATCTTTATCAGAAGGAGAATCTGCTTAACTAAACAGGTTGAAACGACTGCCTCTCTCCATTTCTACACTGAATGAACTTGATAGTCACATTTACTGTCAACTGACTACTTTTTATACCATTTCTTTCTAAGCAGCACGATGTGGAAACTTAAGCAAATCCACAGCCAGCAGCAGTCCTTGGAAAGTGAAACAGAAATAACCCAATTAGAATTAAGTGAAAAGCATCGCACATGACTTGATTCGTACAAAACCCTGTGCACAAAACAGTTGTGAAATCACAGTCCTGTATTTCAACTGAGAAAAAAGAACAGACCTGCCACTGTAAGTTGCTGGATGATAATAAAAGATCCCAGAAGCCACTGTTCCTCAGTTCCTCATGTCAACATGAATCATCTAGTCAAATTCTCAAATTCTTTCCTGTCACATGCAGCACAAAAGCTCAATGCTGAATCCCAGATTGGCTAATGCAGTACAAAAACACATGGACAATGGCCCAGTTATTGACAGGTAGTCAACACAGCCCCATACCTGCAGTAAAGCAGTCTACAGCTAACTAATTACCTTCATTAAACAATAATTTAAAAGGCACACACAAAGGAGGACAATGGTAATGCCCTGTCTATTACAGTAAGTCAGGCCCACTTGTTTATGTATCATGACATGGTCAAGAGAGCTATTGACAAGGCCCACAAACCATTTTCTCAACAGCAATAGATGTTTTGATAGCACACACAACAGTGTGATGTAATCAGGACCTCCAATCACACACAGCACTCTGGCCCAATCAAAAGTCTGTATCCATCTTGGTTTGACAGACAGGTGTCAACACTGCCAAAACATGGTGGTTTTGTACTGGTTAGACTGTTCCCCTGCATTTGTACCCTTCATTTGTCCCCAAAATACCATAGAATTGCCCTATTTGTAATATCACATAGAAGACTTTATTACTTCATTGAGTTGATAATACCAAAGAATCACTCTCTTGGTGCTGTGGTTCATATTCCTGTAACCCACCAAAATGCTCACCATTACAGAACAACCCAGTTAAATAAAGACAATTGTAATTTTCTCTTATTTCTACACACATCTACATATACTGACATCTAGGGGTAATGGTATTGAAAATTTAATAACTATTCTTGTCCATACAATATACTGTAACGTAAACAGGGATTAAAACAAAGGACAAAAAGCAAAAGAAATTTCAATAAATAACATTAAAAGTAAACGTAGACTTTTTGTTCTGTTGTTATCTAATACTTCACGAACACTGTACTGTTTTACTAATTCTAAAGGGCAGAATTTGTTCACACAAAAGAGAGCAGTAACCGGGGTTTTCAAAAAAGACATTCATTGAACAAACCACAAACATCTGAAATATATGCCAGGGATGAATGACAGAATGACGACTATAAGATTTACAACCCACTGCTAAATTCTGAACACCTTCTCATTAGCGAGATAAAAAAACTATTTACTTTAGACTGTGGCCAGCAGAGTCTCATTGCCACTTGACTCTTGGTATCTTCCACAAACAAAATTTTATATGTTAATAGTATACAATTGCGGCTAATTAAAAACCTTGATACAATTTGCCCCATGGGCAGTGGAATTATGGTTCAATGGGTCACAACCTCTATAGTCTCCGTCTCTAACTACTATGTAGCGGTGACTTTGAACTGTCAAGCCTCATTTGCCCCTATGTCCATGTGAATGGGGCATTCCTTTGCAACTATCTGTGCTGTTAACCAGGCTGTGACCCCCAAAAACAAACAGACACCTTAGAGAACAATAGAGGGTCACAACTAGTTTGTAACAGAAGGAATGTAAAACTAAAGCTGAGTCTCACCTACTAAATGGTAGTTGCAACTTTTTCTGTAGCTGTGTATTGTTTTGTAATTGTTACCCTTCACACCAACAGTTTAAAGTATTGCAACTTTAGTTTGTGGTTTCAGTCATTAGTCCTGAAGTGCTATGCTTACTGATTCACCCTTCAGCGCCTCTGTGCACCTTTGTTTCCAACAAGATTTGACACCAGCGCCACCTATGGACTTAAAACGTTTGCAATAGCCGTGTTCACACCAAGTTACAACAGTAACAGCGCCTCGTTGAACCAAGTTCACAGACAATTATAACAGCGTTACTAGTACACAACCAGCTTAGAAGAGTTCAGACAGAGTTGTAATCTTTAATAATTATCACTACTTTGGTATGAATAGGGTAGGCGTGTTAGTCAGTAGGTGAACACTAAATGAATGAAAGCCATTTTGATTCAATGAATTACATGACGCTTAAAACTAAGATATAATTAGGTCATCATTATAAAACATTTAAATGCTTTTGCAGGTACTGAGAAATGTACCCGGTGATAAAATGTGCTACAGCAGAGCTGCTCATATTGAGCAATCGCATTTAATGGCTTCTCAATTGGCATAATGCACTGTCCAAGTGGACTCAAAAACAGTTGCTTCCTGCCTGGCTAATCCAAACCAGAAATTGTTTATCAAATCTGATTTATTCAGCTAACACTTAAAAGCCACAATGTTTACATATTTCATGAACTGTTACTGGAGCTGTCCATATTTTTTCAACAATTTACTAAAATTAGACCAGGAATTTGTTTAGTCTGTTGATAATAAATGTCATCATTGAAAACTGACAGTTAAAAAAACTTCTGAAGCTCACTCACTTCTTCACTGATGTAGTCACATTCATTGGTCAATAGAGGTCACCTGAGTAAAGACCTTGCTTCAGGCTATAAAAGCAACCACAAACTCTGGGTGAGGAAAAGTCAATTCCTTACTCAGAGAGAGAGTTTTGGTCTTTGCATTATGCTAAACAAACAAGACAAAGCCTCAATCTCCCTGAATAGGTCTATTGTCCACCTGGGACCTCAATGTTCCTTGGGGGTTCCGGTTATTAAAGAAACTACAGGAATTCCAAGAAAACACCAAAACCTCAGTTCTAAATGTCACTAATGGGTACCACAATATGTAAACAATGGGTGTTAAATGAGGTCTTTTGAAGCTTTCAACCACATTTTTAAATTAAAACATCATGAAAGGTGGTTGAAGAACATGTCACAGTTAAAAAAGATAAAAAAATTAACTACAAATCCCGATCATTTGAGTTAATCCAAATAACCGAAGTTTGCTTGTAATAATGAACTACAGCAACAAAGTACATGGCAAAATGAGTTAATCCAAATAACCAAAGTTTGCTTGTAATAATGAACTACAGCAATAAAGTACATGGCAAAATGAGTTAATCCAAATAACCAAAGTTTGCTTGTAATAATGAACTACAGCAATAAAGTACATGGCAAAATGAGTTAATCCAAATAACCAAAGTTTGCTTGTAATAATGAACTACAGCAACAAAGTACATGGCAAAAATAATCAGACAAAATCCCCCTCCTCATCATGACAGCTAAATCTATTAATACCACAAAAATTTACAAGTAATTACCACCAGTATGGTGGTAAATTTATGATTAATCAACTTCACGAACTTTCCCATCTATTCTTCTTCATTCTCTGTCATGAGGAAAGAATACTCTGCTCAGCCTGTCATGATGGGAAGACTACTCTGCCCAGTCCGTGGTGATGGGGGAATTCCCGGTCAATTTGTCTGGCTTTTAGCATGCACTGAACATGGAAAAAATCAACACACTGCCACAAGATGACCCACCTAACACACGATGAGAACACCACCTTTTCAAGGTAGAATATCCGTGTTCCGCAAGGCTGGTTATTTGTGAGTGTGGCAGTCTTCACCAGAAGTTGCCAGGCGTAACAAGCGAAGCAAACGTCGAGTATCTTGTGTTAAGGGACACTTGATAATCACCTTGTTCCAGCATGTCCTGTATTCACATGAACCAGTGAACACAAACCTGATGCAGCACAGTGTGATTTGGTATCAGTTCACTCTCGCAAAAGTCACGACTTATGACGATAGGAAATGACAGCAATCTGAATGGTGTGCAGTCAGTCATATGAAGGGCACTGGTTCACACTGACACAAAATATACCTGACTTTCACACAAATGCATCAAAATATTTCTGAAATAGTGCAACATAAAAAATAGAAAATCACACTGGTTCTGAATTTTGTTGCTGCTCAGTTTTTTTCCAAATGTTAATAGACGAGTCTATTATATAGTTTGTTTTACATGTACTTTCCATCATGTAAACTAAATGCCCTTTTAGTTTTAAAACAATAGCAGCGTGACCACTGTGCACACCACGAAATAATTCAAAGTCCAGAGTGTGTCATGCGACTGGAAATCATTCTCATTTTAAGAATGTTTGGCAAAAATCAACAGTTCTGTTGAGACCATCACACCTTGCAGAACTACTCAACCACTAGCTGTGCAACTATTTAAATAGGACTTTAATAAAGAAACTCACATAGCAGAGCCATTTACACCTTACATGATGTAAATAGTCAAGTTTACTAGGTAAATAAACATTCCAATTATGTAGGAAATCTACTCCATTGGCATACAGCCAGCAAAATACAAAAGTAGGTCTCTTGTACAGTGTGAAGAACAACACTGGGAATACCTTTGACATAATGGGATGCGAAAATGTTCATTCAGTTCTTTCTGAAATACACTACTGTACACTCCGACAAAAATAATTGTCAAAATTTGGTGTTCTTTGATTTTTCAAAGGCTTCCAACATTGTTCTGCATGCCAACTGATTCTCAAAACATTGTCTGATAGTATAAAACTTAAAGACAGGCAATGCCTTGTGCTAATTATCTTGAACTAAAAAATTTCACTTGTCAGCCACACGTCGTAAACTACGAGATTATATCGTAATGTAATTCTCCACTCACTTAGCACACAATAAGCCAAAAACATGGAATTTTATCATGCCAGTTTTCTAAACAAAAATGAAGTACTGTCATAGTTTGAACAGTACAGCTGCCATAACACGGCATGTAGTTAAGCAAGATTAATTTTAAGAGTGTGGCTTACATCATCGGCGCGTAAAAAATTCCATTAAAAACGATGTGATCATTAACTTTGTCCCACAAGTGCATTAAATTTGTGTTGCAACTGCGACTCATTTTGTCTCAATGTGCACAGATTCTAACACGACAATGCACAGCAACTGATCAAAACTAAGATACGAAGGGATATTTGCTTTTCTGATATAGCGACCATCTTAATATTTTTTAAAAATATAGTGTATCTGATGTTTACAGTAGTACAGCTAAGTAGCAGAATGAACAACATGTTCATCGATTATTTAAAGGTTTATCAAGCTGTATCAAGCAGAGAAGAGGACTTCAAGAGGTCAAGATCATGGTGAGAGGTCGCCGGAGTTCATTCGGGCCAATCACCTAGTAAGGGGGTAATTAATTATACCTGTAGCTCTAACATGTGACAAATCATGATAGGTCCCCAAGTTTAAATGTTATATTCAGTGAAGACCAAGTGTTTGAGGGTCGATATGTAAAACATGAGCCCTTCTCCAAAAACAACATCGAGAAGAAGGAAGAAATCCATGATAGGTTTGGGTCAGGGGCTGCCTAATGATTCCTGTGACAGTTAAGAAATGAGAACCTCAGAACTGTGACACCAATTGCTAACACAACCTCGTGATTCACGTCACAACCTTGAGCTCTCATTGCAAGAAATGAGAGCCCAAGCTTACAACGCCAATTTGCGGTCACACCCTTGTGATTTTCGTCCTGTCACAAGTTCAAGCTGTCATTGTACAAAAAAATGAGAACCTAGGATTATGACACGAATCGCAGGCACAACCATGTGGTTCCTGTCACAAGTACTGAAAGCTCCTATTGCATCCAACACAAATCGTGTATGTATCGTCACAATTCCTGTTACAAGCCCAAGGACGCAATGCTGATCTTTCCTTTTTGGGGAGGGTCTCGTCTTTCACAGGCACGTGATTCCTGTACAGTGTTGCAATCAGTAATACAAACTCCGGTTACATGACATACATCACATGGTTGAACATGTGACTCAGTGTCTAATGTTTGGTCTCATCCTGTGTTGTAGAAGGGTTTCAATTGTTAGAATAGAATAAAATAGAATAATGACCTTTATTCCAAACTCTGTGTAGAAGGTTTTCAAAATAAACTGGACAGACTATGACGCTGTGTATAAGGAAACAAGACTGTGTTCTGTTTTTATTTCTCAAAAAATAAGTCATGGGCATTGATTGAGTCATATCATTATTAAAAATTATCAAAAGCACCACATTTGCAACTATTAAGGCTGGCAAGATTGGCAGGCGAGAATAAATCAAAAGAATCACATACCTAAGTCACAAGTCCAGGGGATGAACTTTGAATTCAGAAAAAGGAATGCAGTTTATCAGATGTAAAACTGTTGAAAAATCCACTTGTTCACAAGTGGCTGGAGAGAGAGAGAAAGAGAGAGACAGATAGCATGTTGGACTTCAGCCAGAAGGTGAAGTGTTTATTTTCACAAATTTTTCAAAAATGTCATACTTGTTAGCTGGAAGTTACAAAATACTTAAACCATGTTTTAGCTGTGAGTACCAGCTAAAACACTCAATGCAATAACATAACTTGAAAACCAGGTAGATGGGCAAGCTTAAAATAACAGATATAAGATTCTTGATTAACTTTAATTCACTTTACATTTCTTTGTTTTGAATTGACCATAACAAATGAGGAGTTTGCCAAAAACTTATGGAAATAACTCTCCATGATTTTCTCATTAAAGGATATTAGGAATCACAGTGTCTGGGGACACCATTTAAATTCAGGTTAATTACAATGTGCAGACTATATGGTCATTAAGCAAGCAAGCAGACTACAAAAGTTGAGGGATATCTCGTTTTTTATCAGAATTGGCCCCCATATACTGATAAGCAGTCTAGGGAGATAATGAGCAAACCCAGGGACTGTGAATTCCTTTAACTGCCTCACACATGCCAAAGTAAAGATAAGAAAATTCAGGACTCTAATGTCTTAAGTTAAATCTTAGATTAAAGGGTCATTATCTGATTTACGGCTGAAAAATGTTTTTTCAGGATTATCGTTGGATAGGATGGACTTGTTGAAGTTATTAGCTTTGAGCAGAGCTACAAAACAACAAAATCCATTGTTTTTGTGATTTTATTACAAATCTCTTATTCACGCAGTCATCTGCCAATGTTCACTGAAATCAAGACAGGTGGCTTTGCCTATGAAATATGCTTAAAATACTTTGCCCCAGCCTATCTTCAGCAGTAACTCCAGTAAATTTGGTTCCTACAGAATGTTAAGAGCTTCGCTCTGAGCCCACTAGTGCCATAAACTGTCAAATGTAACGAATTGTAAGGCCTATTGGCTTGCTTTTGCCTATGCCACTGCAAGAATCACCATTTAATTCAAACAGCTTCCACTAACACCCACTGAACACAAATGAGTCCTATTCAGATCTCTATACAATACAACTGTTATCAGTCTTTTGTCGTTTTGCCTGGGATCTCCTGGTGACACAATACGGCACGAAATGGCAGCTTCACCTATCATTTGAGGGGCCAACATGTGCATGATTGAATTCGCGTTTTCTCATTTACTGAGGCTTTGCTAAGACTACCTGGTTAGCCCAATACATCTAAAATAACAAAATTCTGATGAAGTTAGACTTAACGAGTGGGATTTTGCCAGTAGAGCAAGACTTTTGAGGCTAAGCTCAGAAAATTCCTTTTTTCACCGATAATGTCTCTTTAAGATTTAAAGATATAGAACCACCTCATGAATTGACACATAGTGGTCTTACTTTTTTAACTCTGCTTTCATGAGCCAAAATCCTCAAATTACACATTAAAATTAACCGTTTTTCCAAACAATAAGACTTGTTTTGTAACTAAGGAAACTGTTGACCCTATTTGGTCAATGACTAAGAAATTTAAATTATGGCACACCAAATCATAAAAACAGACTCACATGGAAAAGCATCCTCCCAAGTCGAAAGACCGAATACTACAAAAACTACAACCATACAGTATTTGGACAAGACAAGAAAAAGTTGCACACAAACCTTTCGGCTCATCCTCAGAAGTCTTTTCTTCCATCTACAGGCTTTCCTAAACTGAGGCCCATTCATACTTTTGAAAATCGTATAAAAATATTACAAAAATATTTGTAGACTGTGTCTCATGCAATGAGACTCACTGATACGGGACTGCAAACAAATAGTGGCTTCCGTGCACCTATTATATGCAACAATAACATGAACATCTTGCAGACAAAAGGGTTTCCCTAGAGGACGGAGGAAAAATTTCCGTTTAATTCTTTGCCACGATGTGGTCTTATGCGAACATATGGACACAATACTCCATCAATCTTCCCTCCAATAACAAGACTGACTATCCGCGGGTGATTTTACGAGTCTGACTTATGAAATATAGTATAATCAAAAATGCATACAAACAATAGGCACTTCATTATTAATCCCTTTGTTTTCTCAGAGATGATCTGATCCCTGTAGTATGAAGTCCATCTGTTTGATGGAGGACGCTTCATTGGTTGCTGATAGAGGATATATTTAACATGGTTTTAAGGCCACTAATGTGATGGAACTAGCCCCTAACTGTATTACTGTCATGTCATTTCCCTATGGACAAAAAGGTTTAATTGCACAGTAGAAGCCTTTGCAGACAAACATGACACCTCTCACATTAGTGGTTAGTGAAGGCCTCTGTTTTAATAGTCCATAAAACTGTCTATTATACTAATTGGCTTGGTGACAAGAAAAAGAAAAATGACAATTAAAGTCAATAGAATTAAGAAATTGAGATATATTGAACAGCCACATCTAATCTCGACAATTTTGACACGTCTTAACTGGTTTGTTGACAGTTAAAGATTGAATTTACAGGAATGTATATTGAGTGAGCTGTGTGATTTCTCCCTTCTTGCACAACATCCAAAATGCACTGAAGTTGACCGTTTCATACTTTACTATGCATATATTGACAAACCCAACCTAGCTAGATTCATTGCAGTGATGAAAAAACCCTTTTCAACAGCAATACTAATGATGCATCATAAAATACCTTGCATTTCCAACATTTTTTTTGAAAAATTGTTCAAAATGGTCACAAGAGAAGCGAATTATTTGCCACTCGATTAACTGAACGACTAAGAAAAACTTAGTTCACACAGGTAGATCTATCACAAATTCTAAAAATGGCATGTTGCCACGTTTTCGTTTTTGGAGTCGGCCCACCCTCCCAAATCCACCTATAGTTCCAAAATCACATTCCCTTTAAAGCATTGCTTCTGTAAATGTCAATCCTAATTAGGGCCAGAGACTGGGGTCAGTCCTAAGACACTGTAATTAGGTAATATTAGTGTCAATCAAGGATTCTAATTGCAGAAGACTAGATTGCCCCACACAATGATAAGCTAATTTCTACCAGAGACATGTTTGTCCAACAAACATTACTAGCACCTTGGCCAGTGTTCCTTCAGACACTTGGCATATCTACCATTACAGAAAGATTAACATTGGTCAGATTTACAGAACCAGCAGAACCATTCAAAAGATTTGTACAAGATCTGCTGTGGTTATCTATTCTACTTATCATGAGAACAGATCTAAGTTTCTTTTGTGTGGAACAATGCAATATACCACATAAGGGAGGACTGTACAGCAATAAAACACTGGCTGAAACACATTGCGATAACCTACACTAGTACTAGTGACTTTAACAATTTGGCTTCTAAGACTGAATTCCTAGTGAAAAGTTAGGTTCAAATCATTCTCCCGAAATATGATAAAAATTAGCCAAAAACGATGCAATAGGATGGTACCAAATAGAAATCTCTGAAGTCCTGGAAAAATGCATTTTTGTTTAACTGACCTCGTTTTAGAAATGTTGGGCTGATTCTAGGTGTCCTAAAACATAGCATCCACAGACACTTCGCAAGTTTTTCCCTGCCTGTGCCATTGGAGTTGCAGCCTCCAGCACAGCAGTGAAACTTTGTCATCATTGGAAGGACGAATACAGTTGATACAGTAGAACAAAAACTTGAAAAAGCAAGACACAAACAAATAACATGAGGAAACGAGGCTAGAGAGCAGCTTTGACAGATGTTGCTGCAACCTTGTGGGTAAATACAACAAAATTCAAGTGTTCCTATGACACCCAGGACCGTTGTATTGCATTCTGTTTGTTGATCAGAATTTCAGTCAGCATAGCCATGCTCATTTTAAGGTATCGTAATTGCAAGTCGTGATGAGACATGAAAGATTGTTGAAATGTCAGTGCTAAACGATGACCTAGATTGATATCTGGATCAGGAAACTGATATTGGCTGGAGTTGAAACTACAGTGATATTAATAAAACGGTTGAATTCTCTACACTTTGCATAAGAAATCCATTTTTCCAAAAAGTAACATATATATTGCATGCTTCAAACATTTCAAATTACTTCATGTTAAGCGAGGTGGATTAACCCCAAATGGAGCAGCAAATATTATCAACCCAAGGTGCAGCGAGACATTTACCCGGTATGTTCATGAGGCACACACAAACCTTGAAGTCAATGAGATGTTTCGTAAATCTTCAGCAATTGTGCTCAAATATAACAATCAAAATTTCCATTTTCAGTTTTTTAAGGCTGACTTCATCGCTGTAGTGCTTGAAACTGACCATGTGTTGTTTCATGACAAATAATTTTAAATTACCTTAGCTAAGAAATTTGACATGATGTAATTCCAAGTTTCTGTCATATTGTGTGTTGAACACATGAAGTCGCAACTGAATAACCCGCCCCCAATCACCACCAGCTCACCTCTGACCCCTGGCCCAGCCTACTCTCTTCGCAATCATCAACTTCAATCAAAAGTTAAATTTTGTTGAAATAAGCCACATATTCTTGAGCTTCAAGAAAGAAAGGCATTGTGCTGGATGGAGCACAGGCAATGTCAGGGTGGAGCCAAATCTGCCAATTAAACCTGCAGGACCACCCAGTGTGCGCCAGTCAATGGATTTTTTCACCTCCATTATGTCACATTACAGGCTTGATTTGCTGAACATGACTGGAACCAGTGGGGCACACTGCACGCAATTTTTATCCTGAATTCTGGTTTCAGGCTTATCACTCAAGAACGCCAACTGTGACACACTTGAGAACGCTTCTACAAAAAACTGTTAAAACAAAGATAAGGCTCGTCTGTATCTAGGCAATTACATCACCCTGAATGTCGCAGGCATACATCCCCAAAAAAGTTACTCATTTCAAAATATAGCAAACAAAATCGAATGAAACATGCATACGAGTATATAATAAAGTTATAATTAACACATACCATAACTCTGGATACAATTTAGTCAACATAACTCGAACACATCCATCAAAATCTGTCGCGATTCGCTCGAGTTTCTCTCAATGGGTGCCATTTTGAGGAAGTTACGTGAAATCACGCCTTTTGACAAACAAGAAGTCCAAGGAAAACAAATCTAACAAATTTCACCTGATATCTTCCCATGCTATTTTGCAAGTGTCACGTGCCACGTCACACGCTTTACTCAGTCTCGCGCAAGCCTTTGCCTAACTCACGTGACTCAGTTGAAATATTTTTGTGGTTATCGCGCGTACAGTGAAAAAGTCAACGGTGACCAAAAAGTGGAGTTACAATTCTTCACCAAAGTCACCTTATAGAAGCAGAGAGGATCGCTAAAGAAAGTAAGCACCTTTTTAAGTGATGGTTTTAAGTGTAGACTGTATTTTTGATGAGGTGAAAACTCTTAATCGGTGACCGTATTTGGCCTACCACCCGTTTAAAATACATGTGACGAAATGCATATATAAAGCGATGGGTAGTATTGTAGCCCCTAACCGGCCAACCGAGGGGGCTACGTGTTGCCTAGTCTGTATCCAATTCATTAATTTCAAACCAGCACTCATACTTAAATAAAAAAGCGCATCAATTTCGGACACAGTCTCAAACTTTTTCCTGAAAAGCCCCACACAGACACAGCAGCAAAGTTTAAACATCACTGTTTGTCCAGTAAGGCACTGCTTCACACGCTAGCACGCATACGCAAGCACCCACACACACACGCACCCACACACACTCACGCACACACACTCGAGCGTTGCTCCCCTCCCCCTGCCTCACGCACACCAGTGCAGCCTACCCCTCCCTTAGTCGACATAAGTGCAAAACTTTATCACTTTTGCTGGTCTCAACTAAAACAATACGGCACCACAATTTTCAAAACAAGGGAAGACCAGAACCACCTATGGTTTGTATGGCCTACAGTGAAATGCAAAACTAATTTCACACAAAAACAATTGCCTCTGTGCCTCATTTTTCATTTTCAAGACTCACTATTAAAATGCTACAAATTTTATCAAAGTTCTGTTTTATGAGAGCTATTCAGTCTAAATTGCTCTAGTGATGAAGTCAAGTTTTTCTCAATGTCATCTTTTGTGAGAAAAATAGAATTCCACATGTCTGTCATTCCGTGTTCTAAACTGAAGAGCGTTATCGTAGTAGTTAACTCAGTTTTCTTGTAACATTTGGGATTCAGCATGCATCATTTAACAAGTCTCATTGAACAATTCTCTACTTTATGTCTTATATCATTTACATTTGATTTCAGTATACTGGACTGGGGCTTTCATAACTAGTGACACAATTAAAAAAATTAAAAACTCAGAAAATACCTTGAAAGCGTCCGTCTACATTTTCAATATAACTTTTGAATGGAATACACACTGCAGTGGGAATTAGTCCTCGACTTTTTGAGTGGCACATGCTCCCAGTTAGAAGTGAGGAGACATGAATCCCCTCAGATCCTGGATTAATTCCGGCACACAACCAAGCATTGCACAACTGCCTATTTAGTCCTTGAGTGAGCTCAGTATTGACTGGATGCAAGGGAGAGAATGAGGACCTGGGCATGATATTGCAAAAATTGGGAACCAGGGGGTTATAAATGTTTTTAACTGAAATCATCAACTAAAGACAATAAAATCAATCAGGAGCAACAAAATGGATTGTCTTCCAAACATTAGTAACTTTGGCTCTGAAGTACATACAACTGCCAGACAAACACATGGACAGCATTAGACCAAATGTTGATGACATGAACAGACAACATACACCAGAAGACATATAAAATTAGTGTGCAATAATTATGACAACCAAACTAATGGTGCTCATTGCACACATAAATCTCATGGGTGACATTTTGGTAATGATGGCCTAAATGTCAGTGGCCAGCATCAGAGGGTCAAAGTGGTTTATGGTGAATTAATCAGCTGTAATGACTGTAGCAGACATAGATTAGGGGGACTTGTGGCAGGACCCCACATAGGCAGCACAGCTGGTGAGGTGACCGAGCCAGCACAACACCTCACTGTGTAGGTGCCCAGCTGGGAAATTAAAGAACAAAATTCTTCAGTTCTGAACACAACATGGTGAACAAGTACAGTTTGATTTTCTCAAATTTCTAAGCAAAATCAAAAGTTAAGAAAGCTTGCCTTCATTATGTACTGCACAGCTAACAACAAATAAAACAATTCTAACATTTGATAACTTGGAAAAATATAGTCAGCCTTTGAAAACTGGAAAGTCGTTCTTCCAATCAATTTTGTTCAAAATGTAATTGGTCTTATTGTAAATTAAAGAGTGATTGTGTGCGCATTATTAGCAACCCACGAATCTGCAATATCAAGAGATGGTTTAGAGTGGTATTATCCACGAGAAAAGTGTTTTTACGAGATCACCTTCAGCGCAGAATCAAACCCGGAACCTTTGCAGTTGTAGCCTAATGCTCCCTTGATGGAGCTAAACGTGACTCCAGAAGTAGCAGAGTATTCGAAACGTTTGAAACTGGTTTAAGTCACCAGACACAATTTATGTATGACGACGACAATTGCCGATTTGTAATAAAATCACAAAAACACAACTTATTTTTGTTGTTTTATAGCTCTGGTCAAAGCTAATAATTTCAAGAAAATTTACTTCTCCAACAATAATCCCCAAAATGTTTTTCTGGCCATGCTGTAAAATCGATGTTTCTTTAAATGCCAAAAATATGACCTTTGAACTCCCAACAAGACATGATAGTGTGATATTTGTGGACTAGAAATGTATATGATAACCTAACAAACACAAAAGCAAAACAAAAGTACCCACTGAAATACAAAAATGTCTCATGGACAGAGGAGCTTTGAATAAAACATAAAGAATACAAAAATTCAAATTGTTCAATGAAGAACAAAAAAGAAAAAGGTAAACAAATACTGAGCTTAATCATACAAAAACTTATTGAAAATTGTACACTTGTGAATAAATATTTACATACATATAACAAAAAGGATAAAATTGTAATTATAAATTCTCCAAACTATAATTACATACAACAAAACCAAGAAACTGAAACAATGCCTCTCAGTCATTTACCAACAGCTAAAAATTATCTGGCACAAAATAGATCATATACTTGTAACGCCAGTGGGCATTAATTTTAGAAGAGCAGCATCATAGTAATCTTACAACAAAGAGATTTGTTCAATGTGTTATAATACCAAGAATTAAACTTTCATGAATGCTCTCTCAAGTTACACTTACAAAATATGACAAAGCCTATATTCACATACATTATTCAGAAGCATATAATCCAAGTTTCATGTATAAATGCATATTTTTGGTAGCCTATAAATGCGTTCCCAGCAGGTTCGGTAATTGTAATTAATTGTGTTTCAAATGTGGCATTTGAAGAAATCATGCACATAAGAGCTATTCCCATGTGAATGTTGGTGAAAACAATCCTTTGTATTTTTCAAGCAAATTTTCACTTTGAAAAATGTTTGCATTGGGACACGAATTTGCAGTGATTCCAAGTTTCATTAAACTTTTCTACTGGATTAATACTGAGAAAAACTATTCATGGCTACATGTTTGTTGATTCAATTAAAATTTTAATCATTTGTTTCAGAAGACCACCAGTGTTGGTGCATATACCGTATGTTGTACTGCAACAACTGTATAGTGTTGGTGTCTGCCAAATAGGGGTGACCGCTTGTGGAATTAATCCTTAAATATTTCTGGGACTCCAAAATACATCAGAACAACACCATTGTGTAGCACAAAAACATTCACAAAGGAAAATGGTGATAGGCTACAAAACTACTCTACCCACTCCCGTGTGAACCATTACAAAAAGTCCGTTGTTTTGTTTATATTTCACAACCATTGTATCATCTTATCACCAATGGAAGCCTTAATATTGTGAATGAAAACAGAAAACTCCAAACACTCACACAGCCCCTCAGCACATTTTGGCTGACACTGTTGTTCTACTTTCTTCGCAGGGGACAGGTCTTGATAATCCATACAATAAAAAGCCCTCTTGTTCAACAGATTTTAAAAATATGAAAATAAGTCATCTCATACATAAATGACACTGATACCAAGTTCATTAAAATCCTTCAAATATATATTTTTACCAGAGACTCTGAGGCAACTTTATCCTTCAGATCACAGACACAATTCCCAAGCTTAGAGAACCTCTCAATAAATAGTGCTCTCTACCACATTTTTTGCCAGTTCAAAGGTCGGTCACTACTTGCATCCCACATAGAAACATATAAAACATACCAACCAAGGGCTTGAGAACTGGTGTCCAACTGAAAAAAGGCACACTAATATGCAAGCTCATCAGCCCGCATTCACAAAACTTTTCAACTATAGGCCCATACATATGGGTGAATATGTCTACAGATAACACCAAGGATGCGTTTGTAGACTTAAGACGCTCAAAAGAAAAGCTAGTGTGTTCATGCACTTCAGTTTTAACTTCTAGTCATGCATGATTTTGTGTTTTCACGGGTTCCTTGGGTCTACGGGTTAAGTTCAGTTCATAGATTCTTCATTGACTAAATGGTCTCACTATATTTGTGGGTGGCCACACATTTTCAAATGGTATGTAAATAACAATATTAATGATCTGCATTGATAAAGACCAAGAGAGGGTATTCAATGGTTGACATGCCACGAAGACTACAGTATAGAAATCTTAGGACAAAAATGAAATTACTAATTTCGTCATAACTGTATTTAATTTTAGAGGCTTACTACACCACTGAAAATGTTGTTTGGCGTCATATACAAACTGAGCTAAAAACTAAGTAAAATTTCCTGAAAACTTATTTTTGTTGAGAAATTTTACAATTTATAGAATTTCACATGTCCAATACCCATGTCCCAAACTGAAGATTTTTTATGCTGCATGGAACATGATTGTCTTCATGTGTTTTATGCACTATGCACCATTCTGTTTGTTTTCATAAAAAACGGCTCATTTAGCCTTCCTTGTAAAAACAACAAGGCAGGGTTGAAGAGGAAGAACAACACAGCTTTGTTCTTATGATTGAACCTTTAAACGAGATACAATGGTTGATTTTTGTGGTCGATTGATTTAAAAAGCAGCCCCTGGCACTACACTCCACCATGTCACTTGTGGTGCTATAGCCATTGTGAAGAGCTCATTTAAGGATAGCTACAGGTTATATGAGAAGATACTGGTGGAAAAAATAAACACAACACCTCCCCCTCTTAGGATACTCAGTGTGGTAGGTGAAGGCATGTCAACTAGGGACAAGGCTCATCTTTCTATATAACTCCCTCCCCATGATGATACTTTTTATAAATAATAATCACATGGTTACTATGATAGTATTGGCGATTCTGAACAAGACTAACAATAATAATAACATTGAAAATGAAACTTAATATTTGCCATATGAAAATAACATTTCATGACACAATCATCGCTTGATAACTATGATATGAATAATTTTAAAAAACAAAGCGGTTCTCGCATTTTGAAAGTTGGGTTTCTCCAATGAATAACGGGTATCAAATTGGTTATCAAAATCCAGGACACTCCGTCAGTGAATAAACTGACCATAAAAAGAAAGGCATCAAGTGAAAACAAAAGTTTGTGAATGAACTTCTCCTAAGACACTCTGCTTAGGATTATCTGCCTAGACACACGCCATATCATTTTTGCGTGGAAATTCTTCATCATTTGCCAGCTTGTTCCACTGCAAGCTGATAGTGTAAAGACGAGTGTTGTCGACTAATTACCTCATATTCACCTGTAGCCACATAACTGTAGCAGACAGGTGCTACCTGCCCATAATCAGTTAGACGGTTGACTCCAGACTTGCTAGAAGCTAGAGTGATAATTAATATCTGGTTATCTCTGGTATAGGCAAGTTGCCTCAGCAGAGATGACTTGTCATTTTTTTCATGAATGCACACGCAGTGATCAGCACCTGTCTCAAAACTCCAGACCAGAAGGAATGTCCAAAGACCTTCATTATGGCTCAATTGTTCGTGCGAATGGCACTGTCCCCAGCTACAAAACTATCCTCTCCAGGGGGCTATTAGAGGACCTTGCGGGAGACAAAGCTATGTAGGGCCTTGGAAACTAACAAGGCCCAGCCACTTAGCATAAATAACATCTGATGTAAGTTGTTAAGAAATTGACAAAACTAAACAAAATTTAAGCTTATCCATCTTTGCAAAAAGTCAGTTGAAACTTGCTTGTGTTTAACATTTCATGAAACCTATAAATCTGATGAGGAATTCCTAATCACTCACTTCCCATGGCCTGTTCACAGCACAGTTAAGAAGCAAGGATTTGGTGTAGATTGCAGCATATTTCCCTATCAGAAATGGTCTTACTGTCATACTTTAGTATGTACCCGATCCCATGAACAATATTCACAGCAAAGACTATGACACCAAACAATTACATACGGTAAACCTCACGAATTCAGACAGAAATAATTGATCTCTTTTGTCGTTCCAGTGTTTATTGGCTACTAGTTATATTTTATGAAAAAACAATTTCACAATTGAGTCTTCAATCAGTGGAATTGTACTGTACCGGACAATTACGTATGTGCAACACCTACGTAACTTTACGTGAGACTTTTTAAGTCTTTCCACTAGATTTAGATCAGGAGTTTTGGAATTGAAGGTTATGAAAACAAACTCATCTAACATCAAACAACTTTTGCAGCATTTTCATTCCTCAAGTGTCTTGCCTAAAGAAATGTTAGCAGTTGAAAATTAAGAACAATAAATGCCACCAGCAAGTGAAAGGCAACTAGATGTCTCTTCCTCTGTCTAGACAAACCCTGTACATGTTGGAATACTCTTGCAATTTATTGGCCAGAGGATGTAATGAAAACACTTAATTTCAGGCTTAATTTGTGTGGCAAGCACTTGTGATTTCCTGCTCAAATTCTGGCCTCAAGTCAAAACCCATTAATGACTCTGATTTCAGATCTGAACTAATGAGGTACCTCTGTCTTGCCCAAGCTTTAGTCATATAAGGTAACCAGAGATATCGAATCGTCCAGTGCGACATACCCAAAAACTTGATAAGCGAAAGCATTTTGTCATATTGTTTTTCAAGAAACCTGTTGCTCAAGACAAGATGTCAGAGTTCTCTAAGACGAGTAGGAGCAAGGTGGATTTTGTTCAATAGGCATTACCGGACAAAGGAGTGTCCATGTAAACTAAAGAAACATTTCGGTAAAGCATACTAAAAGAACGAATTATGAAATTGTAAAAAATGAAAGTTACACCAGGTGAACATGTCAAACAAATGTAATTTCAACATTTTTGTCATGAGTTGTCATATTAGGAAACACATTTCCCAAGTTCCCTATTTTTGACAAATATTTGTGGTAGGAAAACAAAGTTTGAACAGACATTAAGTTGCATGCATACTTAGCATTAATTTGTTAAAAAATGTTCTCCGATGCCATAACTTCTGACACACAAACTACAAAATGCACTGTTAACATTTCACAGGCAATACATTGTTAGGTTTGTAACAAGACCAAATGAAATTGCCAATAGGAATTCATGTCATCAGATCATATTGGTGAAGTATAATGAAAACAGGAAATATTTCAAATTGATGTCCCATTCCAGTGTGTTATCAGTCAGTTCCAGGCCATTACAACATCCCATCCTCTCTATATACAGACAGCAACAGACTGACAAGGGACAAGATGAAAGGAATTAATCACTATTGCCCAATACACATCTGGTGGCAATGGCTCATTAGGGCCACCACAGCAATGTAATCACAGTCATAAACTGTTTGGCCATTTCCAGTGCAGGAAGACTTGTGTGTATTGACCATGTGCACTGACTGGATACACATAAGACCAGTTTACAATAAACACAACTTATAAACACATATTAGTACATGTGGACAAAGGAGATAATCCCTAAAGACTCCAGCAATCAACCAGCAAATATTGGGACAGGCTCCAGCAAGCAGGCTGATTAGTAGATAATGACTGTCTTGCAGTATGAGGCAATAAAGATTGGGAACATTTGGAGGAGACTTGATGATTTGTGGTCAAAGGATTCAGATAAAGGTGGCATCAGTTGTGATTAAAACCTGTCTACAGTCCTGAATGCTGGATTGCAAACTGGCTGTAGGAACAAAACACCACAAACTCTAGAATAAACAGTATAACTACTCCATTACTAAGCTTTCATAACAGACTTAAATTTTGGGACTCAAGACCAAACATTACTAATGACACCAGTCTGTAGGGCTACTGCCACTAGACTTTAGTTATTCTTATTTCAAGATGTTTTGAAATGATTTGAACCAGCTCTTAACGAGCAGAGAAGGGCTGATGACAGATGGAAGGCACCTCCATAGCTATTGTTGGAAATTCAAAATGGGCATGAACACCCCTAAAGATATGAAACGGAAAGCCTCTGAAGCAATTAAAAGATACCATGAACACAAAAAGTCCAACAATAAGAAAGGAACATTAGAATCAAACAAAATCAGTTTTAGCTCACGGATTGCTACCAATGTTAATTAATCTTATTACAAACTAGACCAACACCTGACTGGATTGGACTTGTAAAACAGTGCCATTCAAATAAGGAGTATTACACAATAACTTGATATCATAGCACCTGTAGTACACCTGGTTCCAAGGTGTGTACACACTGCACTGACCACAGCTCATTACACCTGGTCACCAGAACACTGATTAGACACACTTGCCAACATACTTGCAACTGGTTACCCCCAGGTGGCTGCCAGAAAGAAAGTACGATAACACCTCATCAATTTTGGACAAAAATTACAGTTGCAATTATTCGTCTTTCATTTTTCAAGACTTCTCACATTGTTGTGAATGCTCACAGCTTCTCAAGACATTGTCTGATGGCAGCTATGGTATGTAACTTAGAATCATGGGCGGTACAGCACTGAAAAAAGTGAGGGGCTATAGCCCCCCAGCACTCTATGCCCCCTCCCCATGAGAATGACATAGTACCTATTTGGAGCTCATTTTTGAGAAAAATAAAATTCCAATGGTCAGCCATAATGTGTCCTATATTTGTGTCACGTACTTGCACACTTTGCTACTTCATCTGTAATTGCCCCCTCCCCCCCAACACTTGGGACTGTCTGAGAGCTTGAGCAAGACCCAGGTACTTTCAGCAAAAGAAGCAAAACATGATACATTCACAGAATTGCAAAACTTCTCCTGGAAAGCAGTGCTTGCACACTGAAAAGATGAACCCTCATTTACACCATAAAAAAACATTGCTTTAATTTTGAAGGTCATATTTGACGTAAACGTTGTGATATGGTATGCGAGGTAGATATCTATCAAACTCTCCTCATTCCAAATTAAAATGACAAGTATACACAGCTTTCCTGCAGAACCATGATCAGCCTACAGTTTTACAAACTACAGCCCAATGCGTCTCCCTTCTGGCAGGTTTTCTTCATTTGGAAAACACGGCTGCTCTTTAATCAGGGCCACATAATGTTAGTCATCAGCAGAGATATAAATATCCAGATTCACTGTAATCTGTTATCATTTCAAGGATAAGCACATCTGAAATAACACCAGCCAGTTATAGTAACTTGTTTTACTGGTTCTCTAAAGATGAGGTGGTCAAACGCATTTCATATTGGGTAATCCTTACATAATCGATTTAGTAAAACAGTATCCTTGTTTTGTTGCCTCCTGGCTTGGCTCTTGCAGTCATTTGTGCAATGTTTTTATTGACCAACACAGCTTACAAGGCAAATTGTTGTAATTCATGAAAAAATTAATTCAAAATGCCAATGAAATGAAATATACAGACAGTACTTTATGGCCATTTTTATAGGGACAAACATCTGTAAAAACCAGCACTTGATTTAGGCACTTTCTGTTATGAAATCAGTCTCAAATTGTTCCTTTCTCAGGTTAAAAATGATCTCTAGGCTTGAGAACATCTGCCAGGTAGTTACTGCTTCACACCAGGCACACTAGTTGCTTGCCCACTGGACATTAGAGTACTCAAAGGAATTCCAGGCGAATTATTGTAACCAATTTTATTTCAAACAAAGGACAAGGCTACTACAAGGTTGCTTTTGAAGAGCAAGTACCCCTGCGAAGAAAGTTGAATGTTTCAAACAGAAATGGTCAATAGTGGTTTAAATTAGACAGCAAATTCATGCAAAAGTTTGTCTAGGAAAGTTGCTAAGTAGGCCTGACTGGTAGCTGATATATTGGTTTACAATAGTCAAAACAAACTCTCCACAAAAGAACAACACTCTGATGAATTTGACATACAGTCCAAATTCAATAAGATGAGTTCTGTGATGCCCTGCTGAGTGAGAT
The DNA here is from genome assembly GCA_002633005.1 of Phoronis australis. Lineage (NCBI taxonomy): Eukaryota > Metazoa > Phoronida > Phoronidae > Phoronis > Phoronis australis. The sequence goes on from NMRA01000100.1 coordinate 860,730, forward strand.
CATTAGGAAGGACACAAGAAATGAAATGAACTTTTTCTTAGCATATCCGTAAGATACTGTTATTCAGGCCTCTCCAAAGTTTTTCACAGAAAACCATGAAAAAGTAGAAAAGACATTCACAAGAAGTAGGGAAAAGTGGAAAAAAGTAGAAGCAAGCGTTGCATATTAACAAGTTTAGTTTGTGAAATTGCAAAGCACATAAACTTCTACTAGATTATGCCCCAAAATTATAATCTGGAAAGAAATTGCAATGCATATATATATATATATATGCCTAAAAAATTGAATGAATGAATGAAAATTCGACTGAAAGTAATCATAAAACTGAGAATACCCTTTTATGAACAGAAACTTCTAACAAATGATTACAAGCAATCTCCATCATCTACATTCTTTTCAGTGAAGGATGAACACATGACCAACTTTGAGAACCTTATTTCAAGCTGTCTTTTTGGAATACCACAGATAATGGTGTCAAAGACGAGCCATTGTTCAACTCCAACAGCCTGAAATTTAACTGATTAGTGAAAGGAGTCAGCATGATTATTCAATTTTATTCTGGTTCTTATAACTAGATGTTTTTCATTAGGTTAAATAAATTTACTCTGATTGACAAATCTTGACCAAAAAGGAAAAAGGAGGAATTTCAGTAAAAAGAGAGGAAAAGAAAGAAAATTAGGAATATCTCCAAAAAGTAAGAACACATGAAGCGTTGGGGGTCCTGGTTTATATCATATGGAGGTTATGAGTTAGTGTTGTGATTTGTCATTTTCACTTACTAGAGCTACACTTGCAAAAATGTGCAACGCTTTAAAGTCTACACAAACAACTTGGCATCGTAACAGCGGGCAATGCACTGTATAAAAGATAACCAGGTGACTTATTAAAAATTGTCAAAACTGACATGGTTCAAAGAAAGTTCATCATTACCGAAAAACACTTTAACAATCCCGGACATAGCAGACGGGCCCAGACGTAGTACCTGGCAACTGCAAGGTGACTTGTTCATTATCAGCAGGCAAATTCCAAAACTTAAGGGTGTACTAAAGGAGACAGGATCCCACACACTGTGAAGACTAGGAATTTGACAAATCTTTCTAAAATATTCTCTGTTGACATGTCATCATCACCTGATTACCCAAACTTCAGTCTAAGCTGGGGGTATTTGAACAACTGCATACCTGGGTAGCAGGTAATAAAAGTGGCATACCTGGACACCAGTGCAATAAATGTGACAATTGTAAACCATAGTCTTATCATTAGTGTTGACTTTATAGAAACAATTCAGATTATGAACTCTTAAATTACCACCAAAACATTAGTGCGGTATACGCAACAACAAGACATCTCAGATGGTTTATAAAGCACCCCACAGGAACTAATGTTGAGCTAGGATCAAAGACGAATGAGGGGATTTATGAATCTTTATCAGGTTACCACTTCAGTGTACCAGGTGAGATGACATGGCTGATTTAATAGTCAATAAATAAGTCAAGGGCTTTTAGATTGGCAACACTCAAAGGCAATAAAGTTCCACTTTCAGGTGCATATGGAGCACATAAACCTAATTTCTAAATGGGTTTGTGTGCACCTAAAATGGATTTATCATTACATAATAGTTTAGCAGCATTTTGCACTGCTTCCAAAGAATGCTGCTTCAGTCCAAGGACCTGTTTCTGTAAGATGCTATTGGCTATTGTCTTTTAACCTTAGATAAAAGTCAGTCTTTGGATGGTTTAAGCCTGTGAACACAAAGACAGACTAAGACTAAAAATCAGAAAATCTGTTAACAAAGGATACAAATCAAAGTTAAAAGACAGAAATCTGCAGTATGAAGACAAAAAAATCAACTTTTGGCTATTCATAGTCAGATTTCTGACTTTTGGCTGAAGTGAAAAGACAAACACCGATAGTCTCTTAACAGCAACATTCAACTCAATGAAATATATTCAACAACGTTTCAGGCATCAATCAATAGTTAGTTGTGTACATAATAATAATTAATTACTGACAGAAAAAATACACGATATCAAGCAGCAACCATAGCTTTGTGTTATCTAAGCAGGGATGGGTTCCCAGCTACACTCAAGAAATTAGCCTAAAAGTAAGATTTCACAGGACCATGCAAAATGACACAAGTGAAAGACGAGTGTTTCGCAAGAATTCCCAGCTAGCAAAATTGGAGGCCACTCACTTAAGTAGTGATTGGTTGGTGAGGTTGGAATATTGGATTATGGGATATGGACAAGCCAGGAACGCATACATGACTGAAACACAGCATCTTGCACAGAGTGAGTATTACACTAATGAAAACCACTATGGGGGGTTTCCACAAAGAATGTAATTCTAGCAGAACAGTCATTGTTACCACATGTACAAAGTTTGTGGGTTCAGTGAAATTCAACCAACACAACTCCAAGAACCACACATCTATGATATAATACAGGCCACCCAGGGTCATATTCTCACCAATAAAACCAATCCATGTCAATGAACCATGCCTACATTACATGAAGCGGAACAACAGAAAGTCCTGTTACACTTAAACCAGAGGCTCACATTCTCTAGAGTTACATCAGTGCTGTGGGGTGGCCACCAACTAACTTTTTAAAACCACCAGGACTTCGAAATCTGCCAAACACCAATTAATGAAATCAGAGTACTAAGAGTTAAAGAGATAATACATTCAGAGTTTATGCTAACAGGATAACGCTAGCTATCTAGATTTGAAAAAATAAACCATTTTAAAGTCCATTTTTCAAAAAATGGGTGTTCTATTATGACATGACAATGGTGTCAAAACACATCTGCATGCCATATAGGGTGCTCAAACCACTGTCAATGACTGGTCAACTAAAACAATAGCCAGCGCAGACCATAATGTTTACATGACAAGTTATGATGAATAACAGTTCCATAAATAACAACTGACAGCTTTCCCTCCAAGAACTCCTCAACATCAAAAACAGCAGTGCTCAACACATACATTTATACAGAACACTTCCACGTAACTTTTTATTTCGTTCTCAAATTTCACTTATACTACACCACTGCCCAAACTGATATCTGCATAATAGTCAAAGTGTCTATGAACTCTCCTTCTCCAACACCTAAGTTGTCATCAACAGAATAATAAAACTGAGAAAAAATACAATCAAAATCAAAAATGCATTGGTAGTGTTCGATTTCTTTCATTCACAAAAATCATCGCAAAAATCTCTGCATGAGTCATTTCAGCATTTGCACAGGGGTGATGATTTGGTGACCACATAAATGAGAAAAAAACCCCACTGTTTATAATCTGTGTCAAAACCACAAGTGGGACCCGATTTCTCCATTTTTCCACGATGGATGAAGGTGAACCTTCGTCTCGCAAAAACTGCACCACCATCTTACATCGCAGCAAATTTTAACGATATGCCTATGTCAAAATTGTCAGTATATTATACTCAGCTATACTGTGAAGGAAGTTGATAGACAATCCACACAAACTTAAACCAGACTTGTACCCTTCTATTATGGCCATAAACAATAAGGGTTATATTTACTAAATTACCGCATCTAATTTTGGCAGAATTTCCCAGGCATGTTTTAAATCAATCTGTCCGAGTGCCTTGACATGCACACGTACTACTTAAGAAAAAATGTGTTAAGAAATTCCAACACACTCAGAGTGCACAAAATTACAGGTGCAGCAACAGTTAGCAAGGATCATGACAAAAATTCCATAATTCCAAACACAGCCCATTGATTAATAGACATTTAGAGCACAATAAACATGCTTAGATTCATGGAAACTCTCGAGTCTTTCACATAAGAAAGTTAGTTCTCCAAAACACAAAACTGAGAAATTTCACCCTTTTCTAGCAAGATTCCAGATCCCAAACTCAATAACCCATCTAATATTAAGTTACACTTTTGTCTCCCGTATACTTAAATCCAGCAATTTTATGGTAGAAAATCATGACGAAAACCCGTAGAATACATGGAAAACATGATACTAAGAGAGCTGAAAAACTACCTACCTATGTTCCTTTAGGACAACCTGTTACAAAGTCTTAACCAAAGAAACATGCTCCTTGACAAATTGTCTGCTAATGGCTGCCTTATACTTTAGAATAAAGTATTACTAGTTAAATGTATTGAGCAAGATAATTGTTACAGTCAATGTGACTGCAATAAATGACAGAGCTCAGGTTACCTTAGGAAATATTGAGTTATGCCCCTGGTGCCAACTTTGTTAACCGACACTAATAGGACAATTGGGAAAACAGCAAGGGGCGACCGAGTCGCATGCTAACAATGAACAGTTTTTTAAAGAAATTTGAATTCTTGGTCGATGATCTTTCCAGTGAAGGAACTCAAGAGGACTGAGTTTTATGAAACTATCTCACGAATAGCACTACACTGGGTTAAATTCTTCATAAGAATTCTACGACTGGATCTCTCAAAGGTTCCAAAAAACACCAAATCACCCTCAATACGGGAACAAAACAGAATGCACTCATACAAGGAACAAAACAGAATGCATTCATACAAGGAACAAAACAGAATGCAGTCATACAAAAGTTTACTATGAATGTTTTGTTCTAATTTCTCACTTCAGTCAATGTCAAATTTCAATGGTCATTTATAGTAAACCTGGGGCAAAAGATAGAACAAGTCAACCAAATAAAAATCATGTCAGCATACACTTGTGGGCCTTTTGTGACAGGAATTAAAGCATGAGTTGAATTTATTCTTAAATCTGTATATACAACTCTAATTGCGTCTGAAATACAAATTAGAGCGTGGCAACTTTTCATTTCTCATTTTGCACCATTATTGACCATATGGAGTTCACTGAATTCTTCTGAGGCGACACACGCTGTTGGAAAGTGGATTTGTTATAGCCTGGAGTTGGTGATTTTTTAAAAATTTATTACTATTGTATGCACAATTAAAACTTAAATTTTAAAACAGTAAAGTTAGCTTTGCTTAAGAAACAGTCACAAGCCATTTTTGTGCTTTTTGTTTCAATGTCTCCGAGCAAAATTGACAAAAACAGGGGCATTTTGCTCCTAAGCTTGTCAAATTCAAACCTTACCTTTTAAAAGGTGTTTAGAAATGCTTATTTACACTCTAGGTTCTTTGTTGGTAGTTTTGGCCATAGTCTACCAGCACAGCTATTTAATTGACAATAGATTTGAGATTAAGACAAGTAAGAGTTCAAACCACCCTGACAAAAACATATAGATGCCAATCAACTTAAGTAAACAATTGATCATAACATCATTAATCAAGACAGGCGTTCTAATTAGCTTAATTGAATCATTGCTATCTAATTACAGTAGACATTTGTCCATTTGATCTCAAAGGATCAGTTATGGTTTTCATCTAATCCTATGAAAATCCTAAATCAATTAGAAAAATAATGTTCAGAAAAAATCCCTGGTCTTCCATCTTTCATCCAGGCATACCATAACAAAAACAACTGAAACAGTATAATTTCTTCACTTTCCAATACAATATGATGGAACAGTGAAATTTTATTTAATCAAAAATTTTCAACAGAAACAAAAAAGGAAGAAAACCACACTTAGGTATTTTCAGTTTATTTTGCGCAGCCGCCATCAACAAATATACGTATAATGAAATTTGAGCACATTTAACAATGCGGTGAGCTTTCAAAAATGGAAAAATGATAGGTTTTGATAATTATTTTTATTTGAATTAGACAAAACTTTACCATAATGCCAATATACTTTCTGTAATACCAGGTATATCTTCTTCATCCTAAGCCGGACCAGTAAAACACCTAGAGCAATGTTTGTCTAAGACGTCAGGTCTGCTATTTACAAACATTCCTCAAAATGCTTATTTATTGTAGTTTAAATTTCTATCTCCTGAGGCTAAAGGATAGTCTTCAGTAAGTGTAGAAGTATATGCTGCCAGGTGCTGTAGTTTATTTTGAATCAGCACATAGCAAAAAGGATCAAATAAGAAAATAATCATCCTATTCCATGAACACACTGTGAGATATTCCAATTTATTTCCCTGCAGATTATTCACTGAACCTTAAACAATCTCCTATTAGCAACCTCAACATTTTTCTAATGACTGAGGTGTTCCAGTGAACCAAGAGAACAACAAACAAACTCAACACTTGTTGTACTACTTTTAAAGCTGCATTCGCCTTGTTAGCTGACTAAAGAAACAAAGCGCTTCGGTAAAGTATTAACTATTGCCAACTAAACAGCAGTGAAATGCACTGTAGCTTTAACTGCTCATTTGGAAAAAAGTTCCTGAACTGCACACTTTTCATTTGTTGATCTCTACAATGCATCATCAGTACCAGAGGCTTATTAGGCTGGTCTAGTTCATGAAGCTGCATTTCACTCAGTTTACCCGACTAACATATAGGAAAACCCAATTAGACTTTTTACACTAAAAAAATCCAGTCTCATAATATTCCTTACCGAGACAGGATTCTATTTTTGTTACTATCAAGAACTTCAAAACCATCAGAGAATAAGCTTCTAAATTTGGGTTTGTCAACCATAAAACTGTGAATTGGAACATGACCCATGTATGCAATGCCTCCGACCTGACTTATTAATGGAAACAGAATCCTGTCAGATAATGAATATTAGTTTTATGAGAGTAAAAGGCCTCAGTAATGAGATTTTCCTTCTGAGCCAGCAAAAAGGGAGTATTGCACCTTTAAGTGTAATTGTCACTCACCTTACAACTTTGCTTCTGTCGTTTCAATAAAACTTTCATCCTTACGACCTGTCGTTTGAACTCTATCAGTCGGTCATTACAATGTTCGCACCATACTCCACCCCGTGACTTCTGTCTCCCCATCTGTGGCACACCAGCACCTCGAGCCCTCCCTGCCCGTGGACCTGGCCTTACGCCAGAGGTAGGCGGTCGCCCACATGGGGTTGGAGGTCGACCACCAGGGGTTGGAGGTCGACCACCAGGGGTTGGAGGCCGTCCACTTGGAGGAGGAGGTCGTCCCGAGACATTCTTGCCAGTGGGTAGCCTGGACCCATTCATTAGTCCAGTTGATCCTGATGGTCGCCCGCCACGCTGCTCCAAAGCTTGTTTTCCCTGTGCACTACAGTCTTCGTTGCTCTCTATTTTATTGCCAACAAGCCGTCCAACTGCCAAGCTTTCCATTTGCACTCCAGATGGCGAAGTAGTGAACTCCACCTATGATGAAGAGAAATTACTAAAAACAAAATATTCCCGCGGCACTTTGTGTCTAGGATAAACAGATGAGTAAAAACGTATAATTACCTTCATGAAATTGTAGATCTCCAAATAAACCTTGACAAGTGGAAAAGACCACTTCTTACCAATCTTTAAAATGCCCGTGGGCCATGCATGAACTTTCCATTTATGTGATTCAGCCTCCTACTGTGCCTCATGTCCATGACATCAGAATTAACAGAAAAGGTAAATAGCTACTAAATGTTTCCATACCCAATAATCTTCGTAACTACATCCACTTGACATCTTTGAACAGAATATTCCAATTATTTTTGACAGGTATTATTAATTGCTGATTATGATCAAATGAATTGTTTTGATGTTTGCATAACTTCACAACTGCACAGAACTGACAACAAAATTTGAGTGTTGTTGAATCAAAAATTTTAAAAATAGACCGATTATTCCAATGACAATGTTTCGTTTCAACCACTCTTTAAAGAGCTATTCCGCACGTTCTCACAGATCGTCACTCTACTACGAGTTCGAGTTGTGATGCTTGCGGAAAATAAATTCTAAAACTAAAATTCCTCCATACATTTATTAAATTCATTTGGAAACTGAGACACTCACCACGAAACGTCTACCCCTGTCTCCGTTCGCCATGGAAATGAAATGTGATCCAGCGGCAGCGTCTCTCGCAGAGTTCCGAGCAGACGACTCGTCGCAGACGGTCGAGTCTAAAGCCGGTCCGTCCATTTGAAATTCTGCAAAAAAACGGGGTGATAGGGTTATAATGGCTCATATACGATAATGGGCCACTTGTGGTCGTTGTGTTCACTACGCGCGGTAAATCAAATTTAAGTAGATTAAGTAGATTTACTTTTCCTCGTAAAGTAAACAAACTGACGACCAACCATGCCCAGTTGGTTGGGACACGTGCTCGCAAAGAGTAAAGAATGTTATCACGAGATGGCGCTTTGTATGATAGTAAACAGCCACGGGCGAACGAAAAAAAAATACCCCGACCTAAGTTTTATGCATACTCTGTTAATTATTAAAATGTGTGCAATAATCGTATCTTAGATTTAAGACATTAACCTTGTTTCACGTTTCGAATTAATTTCACAAATGTTAAAACAACCGAGATGTATTGAAACCAATAAATTTGCGGTGGACCCTGCGGCTATTACCACAGAAACACTAAGAATTTGATAAAAATATGTGACTCAACAGTTACTCGCGCTAATTGGAATAATTCGAGGTCAACCAACACATGTCCGTCCACTTTGCCAATTAAAAATTTTTCTAGTTGTACAGTTTTGTTAACTTCGCGTTGCTTGCATATTTAGTATAGGGACAATCCTAAATTTAGAGGAGACAGTGTGGCCTAGTGTGATAGGTGCCCGCCTTCTTAACTCGGGATCGTGGGTTTCAGTCCAACTGGTCCACACTGCTAGACTCTTGAATCAGATTTCTAGCTACTCAGCTCGGTCTTAAGTATATATTAATAACGCGCAAAAATAGCTCCAGGTTATTATTGCAATGGACCCACATGCGCGGCCTGCGCACGTCTGGTACAACACGTACCAGACCGCCTGCAATTATTTTTTTATTATTATTATTCTAAATTTGTAGAACGTGGTCCTTTCATGGCAGGTTTCCTTTTAATTCCTTCGACAGTAAAACCCTATTGCCATTATGGCAAGGGACATTTTGAGACAAATATGTGAAAGCTTATGTGGTAATTTCAGCGATTAGGACATGAATTTTATTTATATGGGCCTTTAATTTTAAAACCATCTTTCAGAAATGGGAAACCGCTATGAACAATTTATTTTGCAATTTTTACTAGTGTTTTTCTCAAGACTATTTTCTTCACCGTAAGACAAAATTCCACTAGGTATAAGTTTCAAATTGTTTCTGAATACATTAGAAGAAGAAATACATCGACAATATCTTCCTGACAGCAATATGAATTATTTTCGCTTTCTCAAAATTCATTTGAAATTACAAACAAATCTTTTACTTTTTGGATGACTAATTTGTGGCGGGGACATTTTCATATGTTGGTTTGCGTTTTTCGGAGCACTTTATTTGTAACACAAACCGCACGTTTTTTGTTCCCAAAAATCTTGAAATTTCAATTAACTTTGTTTTTGTAACAGTCCTCAGGCTAACCGAACTTGACAGAATCAGTTTAATGAATGAGACGAACGAGTATTTTAGCAGGCGTGTGTCGTTTCAAACACACAGGTTAAAAATAAGTCGCAGGTGGCCAGAATAGTTAAAGCATCGTTTGTGTATTTTTTCAAAAAACAAAGATGAATCGATTTTATTTTGTTTTTAGGACCCACTGCTATAAACGATGACCGGTCATCTGGTCGCCGGGCCAAGTAGAGTTATTTTATTGACAGTCGAATAGACCATGGATACAGAGAGTTATAGCTACAGTTTCATATTATTCTACAACCTCAGTAAAGAGGTGCATTTAACAGAAAAAGACATTTCAAGGTTTAGGGATATCGAGATTTTCATCTTGTACCTCTTTTTGTTCAGCACTCAAAGAAAAACGAAGAACTAAGAACAATTTGAGTACAATAATTTGGTTGGGCCTAATTCAAGCTTCCCGCACAATAGCCCTGTCGCACTCAACAACATAGCTCAAGCTTCCCGCACAATAGCCCTGTCGCACTCAACAACATAGCTCAAGCTTCCCGCACAGTAGCCCTGTCGCACTCAAAACATAGCTCAAGCTTCCCGCACAATAGCCCTGTCGCACTCAAAACATAGCTCAAGCTTCCCGCACAATAGCCCTGTCGCACTCAAAACATAGCTCAAGCTTCCCGCACAATAGCGCTGTCGCACCCAAAAACATGGCTCTTCTCATGGCTCGACGGTCCGATAAACTCAGTTCAGGACACAAACTCGAGCCCGGACCCACAAACACGGCCCATAAGGACCATGCATAAAGCACCAAACGGGCAGTGGCCTGAGAACTATGAAGCGCCAAAGGGTTCTTGAACGAGTACCTTTCAGCTTGTTGAAATGTGTTTAATCAACGCGTGGTTTTGCTTAACGTCACAGCAATAATTGCAATAAGCAATAAGGCGCGTTGAATAAATAAAACTACGCGTTGATTACGCAAAAATGCGCGTTGAATAAGAGCAGAACGATGATCATTTAAGAACCGAAAGAACGCCTTGCTTAAGCACATTTCAACGCAAAGAAAGATACTCGTTTAAGAACCCTTTGGCACTTCAGAAAGGTACACGTTTAAGAAACATTTGGCGCTGATAGGGCGCCAACGTATCAGCACAGGATTTTAAATACACCTTAGGTTCAGTGCAGACGAGGAGCTATGAGCTCAGCTGGCTGCCTCGAATGACGGTTAAAGGAGCACACACTGGCACGTGGCTCACGTCAAGGCGTGAAAATGGTACAGTTTCAACTGCATGGACCAGCCGTCATCTGTGTGCATAGGCTAACGTCCAAACGAGGTAGTCAGCTGAGTTGCAAGCTATTCGTCACTACGTTCATGTGATAGTTTTTCGTTTAAGTCGACTTTCCTAAGTTTTGGGCTTCCGAAACTTTGCGTCCAATAATCGCGGGAGAGGCAACACATAAATATTGATTATAAAATGTTCAAATTGCAATTCTCATTGAGCACATCACTTTGTTTAGTGTTTGCAAACGTTTCAAATACTAATTGCATGGAAACTTTTTCAACTGTATAATAGCGAGCATTCTTTGAACTAGATCACATCAGAGTAACATATTCGACCATAAATTGTTCCACAAATTTCTCTACTTCGGTAGTATCATGTGAGTACGTACTGATTTCAAAGTGTACAAATACCGTTTTTATTTTTTATTCTTGTAAACAGAAAACACGTGACATCGTTAGTTGTGCGCACATTGTACTTTCCTAGAGATAATAATTTGTTTTCAACTTAATTTATCAATGCAAGGGTATATCTATGGTTCAAATTTAGAAGATGCACTCGGGACTAGTACCGAGTACATCAGTATAATTAAAGTTCTTAAATATTTCAAGTTATATGATGAAAAACTAAGCTACCCAGTGTGCACCAGCGAAGCGATACCCGAAACCAGCGTTTTAATACTAAGTCACGACGAGTAGACGCTTATAAGTTGAAAAAGGTACTGCGTCTACATACATGTGCGTCTATGCACCACTACACCACTGCAAACGCGGAGCCAGACTCGCGAAATACGGCACACCGGTTCACGGGCTCCTAAACTGGTGTCCGAACTCACCGAGGAAGACCGTGGTGGTGCACGTTCTCTATGTCTGCGCACCGTGCTGGGTGGTCGGTGAACACATGCGTGTTCGTGGGTTCCAACGATAAGAAAAGGGGGAATCTTGAATACGAAAGTAAAAAGCCCTACCTGTAAAGTGGAACCAAACTGACCGTCACCCACTAGTAATTTGTTGTGTTTGGTGCCGGGTGTTTATTCTGAACTTAAGTATGCTGCAAACGTGTCAATAGCTTTATGGAATTTCACACTAATAACGCACGCTCAACATTCTTTCCAATTTTATTGACACCTGAGAACAACGTCTACATAGAACCAGTGCGTCACACGATTTATGATTGTATGTGGTCAATTTCCCGTTCTTCCCCTTTTCGACATTTTTTTATTTTTCACAGCCAAAAATGGTTACCGCTAAATATTTTTTCTTTTTAAACGGACTTTATATCCTGGTCTGCAAATAAGAAATCGATTTCTAGATATTTCAACAGTCTTATCTTAGTGAAATTCCAAAGCGGAGTGTTACAGAGTTCATAACTCGAGCTGAACTAACAAGCACTTGCTTTATGATAACTCATAAAGACGACATGCTTGTTTGTTATCAAAAATATAAAATTTACTCACGTCACATTTGAACTGACGCGAGGTCTTTGCTCTGAGATATCCTGATATACCTTGCATACCTAAGTTACTGTGACAACAAAAAGGGCACGGAACAATTTTCGCCATTTTCCGTAGGAAGACCGGTAGTAATACTTCACGTCATTGTTTTCGTAGCAGGGTGTGAACCTAGCGTGCGTTCCATAAACGCGAGAACCTGGTAAAACTCAAGAGCACGAAAAACTTCGCTAGATATCGCCAAGTATTACATTTAATTGCAAAGCGAAGCACGTGATTACACTACTCCTCCGCCAGAATTCTGCGTTTATGAAACTCAACGCAGAGTCAAGTTTGCGTGGGAAAAGCACTGTAAGCCCCATACGACAAATAACTGTGAACAGTGAGGACCGCCAACATCAAGTTATTATAATAATATATAATAATATATAATTTAGTTTAAATTGCATGTTCATCAGCGATTACATAACCACTGCACAGAACAAATTATACATCGATATACACAAATTATACAAATATATATACAACACACAGAATACAATATAAGTTTTAAATAAAATTGTAACAAATAAAATTGTAACCCTAATGAAAAACAACTACGAAGCAAAAGACAATGCTCAAGGGCCCGGCAGCTCCACCAGTTATAGGCCACGACTACCGACAATACAAAGCCAAAAGTATTCAACGGAGACGATATATCTGAGACTCGGAGGGCAAAATATCGATCACAGTACATGCGCGCACCCAGCCTAAAAAAATGGGGGCTCGAATTTTTGAGAATATGGGGTGCGTTCAGAGCCATGAATTGTGCATACGCCGAATTTTGGTAGTTCCTGATTTTTTAGTGGACTTTTGTCTAGTTTTCTACTTTTTTCGGAGTTTTTGTTCCTCGGAGGCGGACCTTTTTGCCAACTTCGCCAAATGAGAGGGGGTTCGTTTGAGCACGCCCCAGCCCCCCCCCCTCGGGTGCGCGCATGCAGTAGGCAACAAGACAACACGTAACACCTCCCACGGGAGAGTCTCCCTCTCCACAATGATGCTCTTGTAATTGTTATTATTCTACTGTTTATCAAGGAAAAGACGTGCATTTCAATTTCGTGCCCAATCGTTTCGCGTAGGTGTAGAATAGACGTCACAAAAACGTATTTAAGTTTGTTGAGTAAAAAGTTATGCCACATCGTCAGCCGCCGTAAGCAGTGTAGGGCCACGTGCCCCAATGATTTCCCGCGAAATGTTTCACACGACAGAGAATTTGAATAGATATATTTTCAACGACCTTGACTAAGTATGTCTAGTATTCACTGAAAAATTTATACTTTTCCGGCAAGCATCAACACAAGTGGAGGGCCACCCGCGCTCTACACACAAAAAGTGCATGGCCCTTCGAAAATTGTGGTTGCCCGCTCACCCCTCCTTGAGACACGCTAGACCTGCTAGTGATCAAGTGCAAACTATTTACGAAACACTTTATGCTTTTCAAAAGAACAAGAAAGTTGGTACTCCACTAACGTAGCAAAATTGTTGCATATTTATGGTTCAGGGGCGTGCTTATACTGTCCGCGCCTCAATCTACGCGAGATTACTATTTAATTTTGGAGACCAATACACGTAGCTCATTTTCTTTTCACTTGCGAGAAGTACCCCCAAGGTGTGGGTAGCTGAACTTTTACAAGTTGATCAACTTTCCTGGATAATCTGGGAGTATTCAGTTTTTGCGAATTCTACTAGATGAAGAGTGACGTCTCCAATATTTCCAGGAGTTTATCTTGATTGTTGTGATATATTTGATTTTGAAAAACTTTTCCCTAAACATCGTGTGACATTGACATACATACAGGGCGTCTGGATATTCATGCGATCCCATTATTGAACTGGGTTTAGTTTTTTGAAATCCATGCGACCATTAAGTTCCAATTTTTTGAAAATTTTATGCTCCCTGTGGCCATGAAACTTCAGCACTGTGAATAATATGTGACTTAGAAGACTCGATTCGGGAAGTCGCCATCTCGTGCTGAAAACATAAGCAGTTTTAGATAACTATCAAATTTTAATGCAATTCCGGTATAGCAACGACCACCAAGCGCAATTGTGGCATTCAATTCCAAATGTGCCAGAATACTAAAGTGCGCGAGTTTACAAAAGCATATTGTACTATTAATCGCTGTTAAAAAGCGATTCTTTTTGTCCTGTATAACTTCGACACGACTGTAGGTCAAATCACGTCCCCAAATGTTCAGGTAATTACCAGTCCAACGTTCATAAGACACCTGTACACACAATTACATATTCACATTGCCGACTAAATCACATTAAATTCGTGTTAACTTAGATCTCAAGTTATAAAGATTAGATTAGGCTGAGTATCTCCCGTAAAGAAATTACACGAACCAAGTCCGTGAATTCTCACGTTTCTCTGTTCGCAAGCAACTTTTAAACTCAAGTTTTAAACGTCGCCTCCGTGCTTGACTTCAGAGCATTTGAAATGAAAAGAAAATTTGAAGATCCGTGACACCACCTGAAAATGCCAAATTATTCATGCAGAATGAAAACCCTTAATTTCTAAGGCAGTCAGTCAAAGTTACAGCAACGTGTGCGAATCCAGTCGAAAATTATGAGTCCACTGCTTGCGAAAAAAATATACGAGCACAAAAATCGCTTTCACATTACATCCAGGTTCTCATTCACTCCCTTGCATACTTTCACTACTAAGACCGAGCTGAGAGGAGTAGGAGATACTTTTGTGCAATGCTCGACTGTCTACCAGTAAAGCTTGAGGATTCGAGCCCTGGTATCCCAAGTGGAAGTCCGGAGCTCAAACCACAGAAGCCACACTGTCAGTACTGCTTGTATCGTTTTGCTCGTTTCCAAAGTAAGACTTTGGTGGGTTTTCTGTTTCAGCATTTTCAGTTGTCAAGTTTCACCATCTTAAAATAAGGAGATGAGCAAAGTTGTCTACGATGCAGTCGTTACGTTCTAAAATCCAGATATCAAAGGATTTTTGAAAAGATGCCAAAATCCCAGGGTCACTACAGTATAAGTCTAGACTGCTCCTTTAAATTTAGAATTTACCGTCTACTCTTTTAGAGAATTACCATCATTAAACTTTACTTTTATGGTGAAATTTTATGAAAAGTCACACTTTCCAAGAGTCGCGTAACAACTCCAGAAAAATGTAAAACTGTAACCCTCACGAACTATTGGACATGAAGTGCTTATAGAATCTGTAGTGGAACAAACGTGTTAAGTTTTTAAACACCCAAAATGAAACATTTGGTAAGGAATTTAGGCCGGAAAAAAGGAAACATTTCGCAGGAACTGTCACGAAAAAGCTAGTTCTCTGCACAGCACGCGCTGTTTGCCAAATTCCTCTTCCGGGAAGCGGTATCCGCTCACTTAGGTTAACAGTTAATATGAGTTACTAGAACTGAGATTTGTTTCCCCTAATACTAAGTATGCATTGCATATTTGTTAAGTTTCTTGTTTCGACGACCAAGTTACATTACCTTGCTATGTCACACACTGCTTCGTAATCTCAGTTTGAAGGAGATCCGTGAAGGGCTGGCATAACGTGCCCAATGCAAAGTGATATAAACTTATGGAACGCTTGCCTTTTATCTGCCATAAAGTTAGAATAGCGATAACGGACAAGGAAAGGGTCGATAGACTGTAATCAGGCAGGCAGTTGCCCCGATGAGTTTTATAGGGACATTATTTGGCTTACTACCGAAAAGCGCATTTCCGTGATTACGTATTCTTGGATGGGATGTATGGACTACTTGAAGATACGAACTTTGATCAAAGCTGTTAAACAACAAACTCTGTTGTGTTTTTTACAAGACATTCTCTGGAATCAAGGCCGGAGACTAAAATATACTGTCATTTATCGAATAGGATTTAGCTAAGCAAGCAAAGCGTTAAACTGACTTAGGGGTCCCATGTTCGATTCCGCGCTGACAATAATTTCAGAAAATCCCTCTTCTCGCCGATAATGTCTCTTTACTGAACGCATTGCATCGTTTTCATGGCTTTGAAGTAAAGGTAAGAATTGCGTAAAAAATCCATTTTTGGCGCCTAGATTCTCAGCCCGAGAAACTAGTTTCAAAGCACATTGAAATACATGAAAACAATTCAGGCTGTTGTTTACACAAGTCGCCACGCGATACTGCTACAGCATCGCGTGAAAATGAGATACGGAAGAGCGACTTTTTGTATTTTTGGTGTCATGGTCACAGTTCATCATTTGCAATGATCGTAGCCGGTTCAAATAAACGTAGTGGACAAAGATATGTAATGACTCGGTTGTAGTTAACGCCATATACTGTTAATATTCGATTTCATAACAACATCACTAAACAAATATAATTTTGTTGCTTGCATTTCTTTTGCACAAATACATAATGACGTTTATGATAACATCAGCAACACCAAATCTCAACAATTATTCATTTCTTTCGTACCTTTTTGTACAACTGGATTAAACTCTAAGTCATGGTATGCCTTATAAAAAAGACATCCCATTCAACGTTGTTACCATTTTGAACATTTTCCTTATTAGGTGAAATTCGTGGCGAAGTATTTTCCCGTTTGCTATACCGTATCTTTGTTCAAGCAACCTTCAAGCACGACTTCTTTCAATACACAAAAGGGTCCGTCTTACAAATATCCAAATACTGTATGACAGTGACACAGAATAGCGTAGCAAAAACACATCATGAAAAACAAATCTCAAGCATTTTCAGAAATTTTTCATAGCTTTCCCTTTTCACCTCCTCCTAATTTTTGTATATATTTTGAGTTACGTGTAACAGAACACCTTCATCTCACATGCGATTTTCTACAATTATATAAAGTTACTGGAAAATTCTATCTTGCACTACATAATTAGTTATATAAAAGAAATCAAAACAACTCAGTAGAGTTTACCAACAGACTTGACGTGTCACAGGACCTGTTTTAAGTTATCTTCGACGTTGTTTTTCCGTTGATGAATTCGCCGACTTAATTGCGCTAATACCAGATGGGTAAAATGTCATCGGCAACCATCAAACTAGTTTTAACAGATGAAATTCAACTTTGCACTTGTTAACGATTTCTCTGTCTGCTACTAGGAGTCATGTGCACGAGTGGTTCGCAAATAAATCGAACCGGCGACTTCTCGTGTAATCCCGAGAGCNCGTGTCGCCAGATATTGAAAGGGGGTTTTCAGGTATCTTCTCGGGTGGGTATTTGGCTTTCTGTTATCGCCGGTAGTAGCATCATTTGAAATTGTCTAGTATTCATTGACCAATTTTCTCGAATTCTAGGAATACGAACTAGGCACCCCTTAGAATTATTTCGAAGACTAGAGTAAACTGGCCGTATTGGCGCCATATTGAGTTGACACTGTATGGATATTATGCTGCATGAGGGACGCCTGTCCGTTCACTTTTCCTGTTCAAATTGAAATGCAAATACATTGGCAACAACTTCAAAGTATTCTGATCCATCTCAGAATGACATCTCTAGTTGGTTGATAAACCTCACTTCCAACTTTGCGGAAAATCGAAAATGGCAAAGTATCACTCGGTTCCACATCGTGTCAAGTGGGATTTTTACGAATTTCTCCTCAACGGATTTCGATCTTATAGCTACCGGTGGCATCTATGTTACACGTAATGCCCCAATAGCTGTTGAAATCACGCGCAAGTAGGATGCGCTATTTAATTGAGCCTTTCACTCCCATGAAATCGGTATGATGGTAGGCCTGACAGGACTCCATTTCCGTTACCAACAAGAACGTCATGAAAACCATCAGCCACTCAAGAAAATGCCTCTGGCGTTTATTGGTGTTGGCCAATCCTAAAGTTGCGAATTCGAAAATGATGTACGTATGCCTTGCTTGTGACTTGAGTTCGTAATGGAAAGAATACTATCAGGGTAAGAAGCATTGCGAGACTGATTTGATGAGAGTAAAAGGTTTATTCATTTTCGCCGTTTTTAAGCCAAGTGAACAGGGCGAAATGAAGCAACCAGAGTTTACAAACGCCTCCGTCGTACTACAAGTACTGGACTAGCATGCTACACCAAATGCTGTATTCGTTGGCTCGGCAATCACGTGCGATCACCACGAGCGATCAGAGCCGAACAACAAATCACGTCACTGGACTGATTACTCCCTCTTTGCGGGTGCCAGGTCTGCTAATTCCCACCCCCTTTTGAGGGATAGATTTTTCTGCCTCACCCCCTTTTGCGGGGCTGAAGGCAATGCAGTGAGCCTTTTGCAGATACAAAGTGAAAATTTAGGGGCTTTTTGGACACCGCGCGTGTCCCGCAAAACTTGGTGAAAAAGTACCGCTTACCCGCAATTTTTGGTACACGCCTTCGGGCACCTTGTCAGTATGAGAGACCCCCCCCAGGCGGTGGGCACACAGATCTGCCATTTGATTTTTGGGTTCGGACGATAAGAGTGCAGATTAGGCGACATAGACGAGCGTTTTCAAGTCAGTTTTTCAGACGACGGATCAGACATCCGGTTCACCATCTCAGTTATCGGACAGTATGTGAACGATGTGTAAGTCAGCCCTGCAAGTGTTCGCCACCTGCATACTTCGGAAAACAATAGAGTAAAATAGATATTAGTCTTTGAAAGAAGTGTATTGACTTAAGAACCTTCAGAGCACGGAGTTCATATGTACAAACAACTGATGAACGTGATATCACATTAAAAATCTCTGGTACTGCATGACAAATTTGTTCTAGCACACTCATTTTTGACTAAATGGTGAATTCTGCACTTTTCTATTTTTGAATCCATTTAATTATCATCTAATAAGCTTTTAATTAACGCCACGTTAAGTCAATATTTTCGTTGATTTCGAATATTGTGATTACGTTAACTGGCAGTAATAACGACGACGAAGAGCACTAATTACCATTGCTAATTAGTGTTATAAACACCAAATAATTTCTACTTCCTGTATGAAAATTTGTGTCAGAGCTATGCAAAATCGAGACACTTGGAATGCGTCGTTTTTTCCGCGAACAAACTAAATTTAGTAAAATTCAATAAAGAAATTTCTGAAGTACTCATGAACGGAGGGTCGAAGGAGGTCAAGGACACGCTAAGACAGACCCAGAATCCATCAAATTAATGTGAGGCACTGGGCTGGCCTTCTTTTCTATACGTTGTCAGGTACAAAAGACAGCTTTGCAAAGCACCAGCTTATCAAATTCCAGAAGCTCAGGTATTTCCTGCTAATTATAAATTACATAAATGGGTGACTTGCTCTACACGATGAAAACCACAAAAATTTTAACTATAGAAATAAGATTGTAAATCAGTTGATCGCCAGTTGAGGCAAGTCCAGTGCAAAATTGTTAAATTGGTTTCCTCTCAAATTAATCTTCCATCTCGACAACAACTGATGCTACAGCTGTGGGTTCAAAGACGAGCGAATATTAATGGTAGTGCTTTTTCAAAGGCGACACGTCATGTAAATAGAAGTTTAGTGGACGCGATATTAACAACACTTATTGTTAAACAGTCTTTTGACCAGTGCGAATTTGCTATAGATCAAAACGTAATTCAAAATTGATATTCACTTTCTGTTTAGTTTCCTCAGGGATAATTTGCAACTCGTAGCTGAGGAATCTGGTCCCCGCGACTACGTGGAGTTGTCACCGTGGATTGGAAGCATTTTCGTCCCGTGTGTGGAGTTAAGGGCGGGATTTTACGGCGAGTTTGGCGATAGTTGACCCGGGACTGGAGTTTAGAGGATCCTAGCTTAAATTTAGAGGCACCACCATGGAAGCTTTCCCACTCCTAGAGTCATCGGCCATTCTATCGGCGCCCGGGTGCAACGACAGAAAAATCTACAATATTAATTTTTAACGCACGGGAGTTTGGAAAGATTTTGAATAATTAATTAGTGTTTCAATTTGTTTTGAGAAGTTTTAACAAAAAAATAAATTAGAAATGGCCTTTTCACGTCTGCCACAAGTTTGCCGAGAAGTTCGCAGCGCACTCTTCGTGCGTTTCTCGTGTGGTGGAAATTTCAGCATGTAGTTTCTAATGGAAATGTTTATCCCAATGTTTTCTACTTAAAACGTGCTTTCCATCCATGGTACTTGTTTCGACAAAAATTGTACGTTATCACAGATTTCGTCGCTCCGGAAGTTTGTCCTCATTTTTGCAGCTATTGATGGCGAGAGAAATTTACAATCACTACACATGAAGTTATGGTTGATTTTGATGGGAGATTTTGTTTACAAGTTGCCCGTACGCGGTATATACAAGTAGTTTGAGCTAATTATCAAAGCACGCGAATGGTCGACGGATAATGGAGACGACAGCAGTTTTTCTGCATAACACTTGGTGTACCTGCCGCTTAACAGATGTGATAAGGAGTTTTACAGACTCACATTCGTGTATACACAAACATTAATCAGTTCTACACGCACAAGCAAGGCATTGGCCAGACCTCTCGTGCGCCAAATATACTTCTAGTTACTAAAACCTTTCATGAGCAGATCTCGGCCTAGGGACCCAGTATTCGAGAACAACACGAGAAGGCACTGGATTCGAATACTAGGTTCATCGCAAGAAAGCGTCGACAGAAGGCTGATGAGAACACCTCTCAAAAAATGGGCTGGGACTCAACAGTGCCGATTTTGAATTAATTGTGCAGAAATGATTTACACTTGTCTCTATGAATCTGGGATGTGTCGCAAAAAACTTAAAGCTTACCCACTGGATAAGTCAGATTGTTGCATGACATCAAAAATTTGTTCAACAATGTCACCTAGACACTCGTTAGCGTGTCGGCAGTGTTGTTATCCACTACATGTTTTTATGCGACCGGTCCCTGCAATACGAACATACAGTTCTCATTCCAGGGTTATAAAAAGTGCATCTCTGATCAATCATAATGAAGTTCTCGTATTCTACACCGGAAGTGCGTAGAATGTACATCAGTACACTATAGCTATGTTCGCAATGAAAGATATCCAGGCTAGAAACACTATTGTGAGGTTCGTTCTCATGTAAACAATGACTCCGCACACTTTGCTAAATTATGTTGTCACGGTTGCAGATACGGATGTTTATTTTCATGACAACCAGTGACTACTAATGAACGTCTCAAAAGTTTACAACCGCATGTCGGTGCGTCCGGCATATTAGTCCCGATGAAAAGCAAACATCCTCACTTGAATTGACATGGCAACTCTACATTGGACGGGTGATAAACTTCAGTTAACCGTTTATTTCAACGAATAATACAAGGAGTGATTCATATTGCCGCCTGCTAATCGAGTGAAAACGTTATATGCCGTCAAATTAACAAACATACAAACAATAAACATAAAGAAGATCATTAGAGACAGATATCAAAATCACGTTAGTGATGTCAGGTGCAAGATGTAAATCTACGTGGATCAAGTTGATTGGTTGAGAAATTACTCTGAAAACAAGGCAAATAAAGCAGCAAAAATTCCTGAAACCATATCTCGTATTAGGCTGGTGGCCAACTTACATGACAATTCCGTTCCCTCGCACCTTTAACCGCCTGTGAATTCACACCCGTCGTACAAGCTTGTCGAAATATACCATGCCATCGGAGCTGCCGCTCACATTTTCTATCATCAAAAAACTTCAAAGCACACACGCTTATAAATCTCGACGATTTGGCCTTCCAATTAGAGTCGGGAATTGGCAAAAGTTACCGCTACTTCAGATATATGATGAAAAGATCCGATTCGTTCGAAGGAACATTAATGATTTGCAGATCTTATAAATGAGCAGCTATCGGCAGATGAAATCGGGAAGTGAGATGATTCTAATTTTACCATGACGCAACAGTTGCAGAAATAAATTTGTTGGAGACTCTGATTATTTTATTCTGGCGCAGCATTGTTCAACAGAATAACTTCTCACGTTAGTGAGGAATTAGAGAACTGAAGAATGTTTTACCAAAGAAAGCATCTTTTGACAAGAGAATAAGTAAATTTTGGATTTCGGCAAATAATCAGACCAGAAGAGGCAGGACGTTTTGGTCACAATACAAGTCCAGTAAAGATGGGTTCTGTTTTTTTCAGTTCGTAATGATTCATTTTAATATGAAACAGTGCAGAAAAAAACAGTGACGGTTTTATAGGGAGGCCAAGGGGGCCATGGCACCCAGTTCTATTTGGCAGATCGGGGGTGCAAATGTCTGCAGGGTAAAATACTGGCCAATACTCTGCCCTGCCCCCCCCCCCCCGACTCAAAATCCTGTATCTGCCCCTGAAAACTGTCATGTCAAAACTAAGTACATATCTTACGATTACAATACAATTAATATTCAGTAAAAACCCACTTGCAGACATATTTTCGGGTGGATCAGAATCTTTTTGTAGTTTCGAACTCCCAAAGAACACCCTGTTGTAATTACATCGGAAAAGCATCCTTCCGAATGGAATTTCATCGGAAGAGTAGTGATACTGTCAACTGTCTAAACGACAGTCTCTATGGCCACTTTTGTACGTCGTCACTAATTTGTAAACTGAACAACTCTCAAGATCCGCCAGACAGGAATCAAGAGTAGCACTTACCGGTCCTTCAAATTTGTCAACAGTCCTGAAAAAGTCATATCTTAAATACAACAAGTCTTTCCCGTCAACTCCTTAGCCTGTCTGACATTTGTCACCCAGGGGGGGTGCTCGGCTATCTTTGGGGGTGCAGCTGAAAAATTAAGACACCCACACAATGAAAGAGTGGACTTGAAAAAGCGACCCATTAAGGTTGCTTCCATGAAATTGTCATCCTTTCCCAGGGTTCTGTTCCAAAAACTCTACCCTTTGATTTAATACCAACCTAACCCCTACACAGAGATTACTGGACAGTTGTCAAAATAAGAACACTTCTGTTTACAACCACTTTTAAAAGAGAAGATAACATTAAAAAACCTTTTAGATTTGAATGGTTGGACAGGGTACAAAATTCCCAGTGTGTACCTTAGCAGTGAATCACATCAAAAAGGTACCATTTTGTGAGGTATTAAAGTGGAACTTGCAGCTAATTTCTTATTTCTGTGATTGCTTGGCCAAATTAGTTAGAAACACAACATACATCGAAGATGTGAATATGAAGTAGGTTGTAAATTGCCAAATATTTTTAGGAAGAGTTTTGTGTCGAAAATGATCCAGTGTAAATCAGTGAACAGGGGCGGATCCAGGATTNCCTTCAGACATTCTCACCCCCGAACTACCAAATGGAATCTGGGAGAATTTTAGAGGGGGAGGGCATTGCCCCCTTGGCCCCCCTCTAAATCCGCCACTGGTGAACCATGTCCAATAAGTGTCATGATGTGGTGCTGGGGAATAACACTACATGCTGCAGGCCATGTGAGCATAGGTCATTACTGCAAAGGAAACCTATTTGTAGATTTTTTTTGTTTTCACATTTACAAGTTGTCAATAAATAGAACTGCATAGATTACTTTCAAATAGCAGAACCCTGCTATACATTACTTTAAATTGGAGAGACACACCCTTTCCTTGGAAATTTGTCCAAAACATCACCGCTTTAAATGAAACTGGTCTCAGCAGCATATCCTCTATACCGCTTTTGTAGGAGTAACGCATGTTTCCCCAACAGTCAACCTTTAGTCAACCTGTGACCTGTACCTGGCTCGCATTTCACATCAGGATGCCACCCATGGGCACCTGTAAATATTGTCCCTGCCCTATTAATACATACCCCACAGTGCAGAGCACTATTCCGAATGTCTAGTGCACATTTGGGAATTAAAATGATGGTAAAATTTCACAATACACATGTACATGATATTTAGGTGGATCTGAAACGAGTTTACTTGCACTTTTTAAAAAGATGCAAAATCAACTCTTGAGATATTTATGCACCTAAGGTAAGGAGGCACTGTACAGTTCTCACTGGGTTTTGTCTGGCAGTACACACATCACTGGACTTGCCACCTGTTTTCCACTCTGTCCAAAACTATGAACAAAACAAAATGCTGTGACTCATACCGCAAGCGCCACACATGACCACAGAAACTTTAATCTGTCTCGTGTTGTTGGCCCTTTCATTTTTGCCGAAAAAGGAAGCATAGCTCTAAAAAAAAATGAAAAAACGCAAAATCAAATTTTAGCCTAAAACTGGAGTTTCCTGCAGAAAGTCAGATCCAAATATATGCCCAGATGTTTATCTGGAAATGACAAATATATGTTCAGGTGTGTCAGTACTGTAGCCGGTGTTCAAACTGAAACCAAGACAGTCTATGCAAGAAGTTTATTTTTGAAAATTTACCTCATTTACAGTTTTAGTGTACATTCCCTATAAAACTGGGGGGGGGGGGGNAAGGATTCAACCATGCATAGTTTCTCAAATGTATGCCCTGGGCCTGTCTGTAGAAAACTCCAGTACTTGTCCTAAAATATTACCTGTAATTTGAGACATTATGCATATTAGTGGGAATCCAACAAGTTAATGCTGGCTTAATCTTCAAGACTTTCTTTAATGGTTAAGAAAAAGTTTAACTGGTCAACATCCATTTACTTCGTTTTTCAAACCTTTTTAGTTTCAGACTCTGTACTTCATACCATATATCTCAGTCTACAAAGTTTTAACAATTTGCGAAATCAAAGATGAAGCTTGTAAACATTCATCATAGTGTTTCTCCTACTATGTTTGTTTA
This sequence comes from Phoronis australis, assembly GCA_002633005.1. Classification (NCBI taxonomy): domain Eukaryota; kingdom Metazoa; phylum Phoronida; family Phoronidae; genus Phoronis; species Phoronis australis. The sequence continues at coordinate 885,497 of NMRA01000100.1, forward strand.
CATAGTTGCCATGTTCTTTCTGTATATATTCTTCAATACCTCTCTTCATTAAAGACACGACTAGACTTTTTGTTAGCGAAAGGAGACTGTTTCATAATTACGAACATATCAGTATCAAGCTCGCAAACAAAAAGTCTAGTCGTGTCTTTAATGAAGGGCTACTACCAAATTATACCAATACCTCTGTGTAGATAATTCTCTACACAAGTACTTTTTATCAGTAACCAGCATCTGTGCTGTTTTCTTTTCAAATAAACGTTTTACTTACTAACTAACTTTTATACCGATTGTATGCTAAAAAGCCGATGTTTATTTTGATCTAAGTTCCTAAAACTAATCGAATGTGACGAAGCTTGCAACACTCGAGCTGATTGAGGTCACAGCTGAAGGTGATTATTACCGGGAAAAATGAGAACAAAAATAAAAAAAATAAAAGGTGGATTATATCAACTAAGAATTTTGTATGCCTGCTACATGACATACACAATTACAATACAGAGATAATGAGACCACGTCAAAATTTCAAACTTCAGTTAGATTCGATCACCTGCAACTGTTCATTAGTAAAAAGACGCACAGGTCAAAGGAAACGAGTACATGTTGTAAAATAAGGCAACAATATTTCATACTTCAGTAAGGTATAAGAAGTTAAATTGAAGCACATCATTTTTATGTCAATTTTTTAATGATAAACATAAAATACTCAGCACTAAAATACGTCCCCAGTTCTTTAAAACTAACACTCACTTTGGAACAGTTCAAAGTCTCTTCAACAAACAAAAGTCTACTTTCCGGATCTTCATCAGTAAATTGCACAATACTTCCACTATGTACCAAGACTCTATAGGCTTCCTCCAGAGCTCTTTTCCCATTTCTCACACCAAATTCTTTATCGCGCATCACTGCGTCCAGTGTCCCTTTATCCAATACCAAATCAAAACAGCTGTCCGCAAACAGTAACGAGGTTACATCACAGACTCGGAATTGCATTGTGGACATGGCATGGGACAGGTCATTCGTAGCCAACTTTAAATGCCTTTGTTTCATTTTTTGAATTGCCGTTTTTGAGAAATCCACACAGGTGATATCCACAGGTGTAGTCTTATCACCATACAACCCCATGCTGATATCGGACAGCCCACACCCGAAGTCTAAAATCTTACACGGACTGGTGCCAAGATCGGTTATCAATGGTTTAACGAATGCTTTCAGTTGTTTGTAACTCAAGAACCAGTCTTCCGTGTCACCTTGTAATCCAGCATAGTGTGTTTCCCAGGCAGACTGCTTACTAAGGTTGTGAATGAGTTGACCTATAAAAAGAGTGAAAAAGAATATTAAAAGATAATTGTCAAGGCTATAATCAGGTACCAAAGACAGCAATGTCTCAATAAGGGTTAACTGTTTTTCTACAAAAAGTAATAAATAAATTCTAAAAAATGTAACAAATTCTCTTGATATTTCAACACAATGGCATGATGTTTCGGCCAGTCATTTCTCTGGCCATCTTCAGGTGATTTTTACAAGAATGAGCATAGGTGTGTAGTACTCTGCTGATGATCAGCCATGGTGATGAGCTCTTTTCAGCACACTGAACTGTTGTCCTTTTGGTTGTCAGTCCAGCACTCTCTCTGCTAGAATGATTTAATTAATCATACGGTGCAGATTGCAAAGACTAGTTTGTTTAAATGTTTAGATTTAACGACATCAACTATGCAAATGTTTTACCCATTAACATATGCTCCACAAGCATTTTCAATATGGCGGGTGCTCGCCTGCTCGAGAGTGCTCAATTCTGAACAACTTTTAGCAAGTTAGCATTCGTGAACAGAGGCAAGCGCTCGCAATCACACGAAGTGCTTACATGACAAGACTGTTGGAAGTAACTGTAAAAAATTTGGTACATCAATAAATAATTTAATTTGCATAATCTTTATATTGATTACAGGGGCCTTTCTTCATTTTCTGAAGCAACCACACACACTGTCGTTCAATAATGAGCTCTGACATTAGGCGGGCACTTGCTCTCATTTTACACAGGCTCTATTCAACAAGCCTCAAGTATTTTTCTGGAAAATTCACATCATTAGAAAGCAGAAGAAATTTTCTACCAGGATAGAACACTTNGGGACATGCCAAATACAAGCAGTCATTCACTAGTGCCATAGCTGGGTCGGATTAGTGATCTGGAACTGGAAAACTGACTGTACTTCTAGCAACGCAACTTTGATGGTTCAAACAGTGTGAGGCGTAATTTACCAAAAATCTTTCAGCATATATCAGCCCCATTAGATGCCAGATGGTCACCATCTGAGCCAATTACTTCACCGACCCAGTCTTGACGGTGGTACTGTCTACACATGCTAGTGTAGTCACACACTCTGAGAGGAATATTCAAGGTTGCAATAGTACAAAAGACTGGGGAGAGTAGGGGGGGGGGAGGGGGGGACATCAATGTCTTCACTGCAGCGACACACAACACACTCTCCACAAACTGTGCTCCGTCAAAAGCAAAACAATACGTGATCGAATAATCGGAAGTACTATTCAGTCAAAAAAATACGCAAGTACATTCTCGGAGAACACTGCCCTACACTGCACTTTATGTTATATGAGAACCCACACACTTCTATCGTTTCTTTTCTGGCAATACTTTCTTGAGTGGGTCAAGACTTTAAATGTGGAAATCCGGCAACACATTGTTTTCATAGAAGGCGCCATGTTAAGAAATTTCACATTTTATCTTCAACACCAAAAACCACGGAAGTAATCAAAACGTGTCTTTATCATTTCTTCTTTACAAAAGATACCCCATTGTATCCGCAGATTGCAAGTATTCCGTGAGTCAATACTATCAAGGAACTTTCAAGGCAAATAGATGGATTTTTTCACACTTTTTAGGGAACGAGAAATTAGCGCCCTCTGTGGAAGACGTATCATTTCCGCCATGATCAAAACAACTGGTTGAGCAGTTTCGAAGGACGCAAAATGCAGAAGCGTCGTCAGGGTTTCATTCCATATATCTTCCATCGTCCTTACGCTGATCCGACGACTCTTAGACAGTCTTTGTTTTCATGCGTTTTTGAAAAATGTCACAAAATGTTTTGCATGGATTTAAAAGCCCATTTCGGCTGTGTAAATGCCATCGAGTTTTCTCGAATGGGCAACGTGATGACATCAGGTATACCTTTAGACAATACTGGTCGTCCTTTGCTGGCCCCAGCGTATACGATGGTCCATTCTAGTACATTTTCTATAACAGAAGTTCCCAGTAAATTATTGCTAATTAATCCAAGTGCTTATTGGCTTAATAAGTACCTTTTGAATTCAGAGGGACCGGTTTTGGAGGCCGTCATTGCCTTTAAACTCTTTCTATTCGACCAAGTGCTCTTGCAATCGCAATTTCATTATCACAGGCTCCTTCATTTAGTAATTACATCATTTCAACCAAGAGTTGTGGGATATAATGAAGACTGTAGATGCATTGTAAATAAGCACCAGTTATGTCATGTAACACAACTAGTCCTTATTCTGTGCTGGTTAACCAATTTCACCACTGGGAACTTCATAGTTTTTTCTGCTCAGTTTGGTCTGGTGTAACGTCATCTCCATAAGTTAGTGCATGTTGCTTCTCAACTGTTACAAAGGTTGTGTGGAAGTTCACCTAACGAAGCAAGATAATTGACTCAACTCAACAAGAAATGAGAGATTTTGGTTTACCACGTGACATCGGAGAATTCTTGTGACATACGTTACGAATATATTGTGAACCTGTTTTCATGCGTTTCCCACCAACAAATAAACTCACAAGTTTGAAACATTGGCTGTATTTTCAGGTGGTGATGACAAAAGAGTACTTGTGTGGAATGTGGAAAAGCTTCTTTCTAACATAGGCCAGCCTGAGTCGATGAAGGGAGAACACCATAGTAACATATTCTGTCTGGGGTTTGACAATCATGGCAAAAAACTGTACTCCGGAGGTTTGTGAGTTTTCAAAGTGTATGTTTGTCATTTTGTTGATTAAAAGTTATTACGTACTCTGTTAAATCCAAATTCTTAAAAAGTACATGGACGTTGTCTTAATTATAATAATGCCAGTTTTCATTGGTAATACTTGAGAGGTGTTGATGTTCAAGCAATAGCTGAAATGGTATGATCATTTATAATTGTTTTTCAGGAAATGATGAACAAGTTATCTCCCATGACATAGCCACGTAAGTAACAGATTACATATTAAACAAACCCATGGCTTCTGTCAAAGTCATTTAGGCCATTTATCATTATAAAATTGATCTTGCCTTGTTTGTTAGTCAGATTAGAAGTGATTTGTAGCTTTAGAAGAACTGTCGTATTGTCATAGCTTTCAGACAAAGCCCGTCAAGTTGCTTGTTTCAGCACGTAGTTTCAATCACCAGGTATTATGACCATGAGACGATTCATTGTAGCCAATTCAATGGATGAAAACCTAATGAGGTTGCTTTGGAAGAGCAATCATGACTGAAGGAAGTTGTTGTTTTTGACACCAGGGCCTAGTTACATAAAAGCTATACCCTTGGATAGCAACAATGACGTCGCATTATGATACGTTGCATTATGACACGACATGTCACATTGGTATTGTTGAACAACATACTTGATGTCACACAACAAATTTTTGGACGTTTTATGCAACACAGCCCTTAACTTAATTTACAGTGTTCAACTATCGCGTAACCTTACTCCTTCAAAGACGTGCTAATTTATCTTTGTTTGCTGACCTTTCAGTGGTGAGACCCTAGATGTATTCCTACACAATGAAGCTGTCTACTGCCTGTCTATCCACCCTGAGAACGACGATGTGTTTGCCAGCGCCTGTGACGATGGGAGGATTCTCATTTACGACACGAGACAACCAGCCGGAGAAGGTATTGTACTAGTGCAGACTGGCAGGGAGAGTTTACAGGAATGAATTTGTTAATCCTAGAACAAAAATGTGCTCCAAGCAGACAAAAGATCTGTACCTCTCCCCTATATGCTCATAGTTAGGCTCATATGCCTGTACGTGAAGTTATGCCCACATCTGTAATTAGACGCATGCATCCTCAAGTGCAGCAATCGAGTGAAACTTGGCTGGTCCATTACATTATGGTAGATGTTGACATGTATTCAACTTAAGGTTATCCCAAACCTTATTTAGTGACCTCCATTCTTACTCCTTTAAAACACTAGGCTATGTCAACTTGTAAAAGTATCTACTTTCTGAAAGAAAAAAGGGATGTTAAAAATATGTTTTATATTTGTGTGTCAGTATTGTTATTGTGTTACCACCTTTTTTAAGTCAAAATTTCATTTTGAAGAAAGGTGCATTCATAGGTGATTGTAATGAAACTCTTTGTAATGAAACTTCACAATTTACTCAAAAACGCTGCTAGGAATTTTGGGTCACTCATTTATTTTGGTTTATATGCCAAATTAACTCGCAAAACATAATGTATTTTTGTAAAAAAATAGCGGTCTTATTCGTCTATCTTTCGGTACATGAAAATTAGACATTTAAAACGAAAATCCACATTGTCCTTGATATTGATGAATAAATATTAAAATTGGAAAGTTTCAGTGAAATCCACCAAGAACTTGTGTTCCTAAATTCAAATGAAGTCGATTCGCTAAAGCCAAGAAAACCTCAAAATGTCAAAATCTCACCTCTGTTGTATAACCTGCCTGAGCAACACAACGACGCGACTTGACTTGTGTACACCACCACCTATCAGAGAGTCATCGTATACATGAGGAACCCTTTCCAGCTGAAAATTGACCGTCGGACGGCCTTCGTCCGACGGTTGGAGTTTGCTAATGCGAACACAATAGCCCATTGAATTCAGTCCAGCTGCCTGGGCTGCTTGGTCACGTACGTAATCCTTTAATGACACCTCATTATGCCATAAAACTACGTGNATAGCAACAATGACGTCGCATTATGATACGTTGCATTATGACACGACATGTCACATTGGTATTGTTGAACAACATACTTGTGTCATACAACAAATTTTTGGAAGTTTTATGCAATGCAGCCCTGAACTTAATTTACAGTGTTCAACTATCGCGTAACCTTACTCCTTCAAAGACATGCTAATTTATCTTTGTTTGCTGACCTTTCAGTGGTGAGACCCTAGATGTATTCCTACACAATGAAGCTGTCTACTGCCTGTCTATCCACCCTGAGAACGACGACGTGTTTGCCAGCGCCTGTGACGATGGGAGGATTCTCATTTACGACACGAGACAACCAGCCGGAGAAGGTACTGTACTAATGCAGACTGGCAGGGAGAGTTTACAGGAATGAATTTGTTAATCCTAGAACAAAAATGTGCTCCAAGCAGACAAAAGATCTGTACCTCTCCCCTATATGCACATAGTTAGGCTCATATGCCTGTACGTGAAGTTATGCCCACATCTGTAATTAGACGCATGCATCCTCAAGTGCAGCAATCGAATGAAACTTGGCTGGTCCATTACACTATGGTAGATGTTGACGTGTATTCAACTTAAGGTTAACCCAATCCTTATTTAGTGACCTCCATTCTTACTCTTATAAAAAACTAGGCTATGTCAACTTGTAAAAGTATCTACTTTCTGAAAGAAAAAAGATCAGGAATTTTAAAAATATGTTTTATATTTCTGTGCCAGTATTGTTATTGTGTTGCCACCTTTTTTAAGTCAAAATTTCATTTTGAAGAAAAATGCATTCATAGGCGATTGTAATGAAACTCTTTATAATGAAATTTCACAATTTACTCAAAAACGCTGCTAGGAATTTTGGGTCACTCATTTATTTTGGTTTATATGCCAAATTAACTCGCAAAACATAGTGTATTTTTGTAAAAAAAATAGCAGTCTTATTCGTCTATCTTTCGGTACACGAAAATTAGACATTTAAAACGAAAATCCTTACATTGTCCTTGATATTGATGAATAAATATTAAAATTGGAAAGTTTCAGTGAAATCCACCAAGAACTTGTGTTCCTAAGTTCAAATGAAGTCGATTCGCTAAAGCCAAGAAAACCTCAAAATGTCAAAATCTGTTGTATAACCTGCCTGAGCAACACAACGACGCGACTTGACTTGTGTACACCATCACTTATCAGAGAGTCATCGTATNAAAATTCGTTCTCAGCCAATGTAACTACCTTATAACAGGTTTCTGGTTCCTCCATATGAAAATCCAGGTCAAAAAGAAGGTCACAAGTAGTCCTATTCAGTTGGAGAATTTTATGATGCCATCTTAACTGAGGCAGGCCAGCCAGCTGGCTCTCTATTGTGTTGGCAGGGAATGGGGTAATTGAAACTTGCCCTTCAGTTAACAATTCTAATTGGGTTTTGGCTTGAATTTTCAGCAGGGATAGATTCGTCATGACCACCAAAAAATGCAGCAAAATTTGACTGAGGGAATGTATCGTGTTCTTACATCATTCATGTTTCAGAGCCTTTCTGTTTGGCCAATTACACAGCTGCCATGCACAGTGTCATGTTCAATCCTGTGGAACCTCGACTTGTCGCCTCGGCTAACTCCAAAGAAGGTATCGCTCTGTGGGACGTCCGCAAACCTCGGAGGTCTGATTTCATCTTTGTAATTAACATAATCTATAGCTATTTTTCAGTGAGGCTCACCGCTGACTGAAAGGTACAAGCTCAGCTGTGTACCACGAGGAAAATTTGCTTCACATTATTGTAACCCACATACAGTGAGGCAATATGCTCACTGGCCGGTAAACTATTATAGTAATCAGTGTAAATGTACTACACACAGTCACAATGAGCCAGCTTTAGAAATTAGTTATGTCGGGTGATGCAATTATTAGTTTCATTGGTTATCGAAGGTAGTCGCTTAAACACTTAGCTAATCTCACCCATATAATATGAATATTGGTGCTCCCCAGATAAAAGAAATCCGACAAGTGAGGCAATTGCAAGGCAAAATCCTCATGGTTCATTTTGTCACAGACGTGAGGTTTGAGCTAAGCTCATTTGCATTCATGTTTCGTAGCTTTCTGTCCGCGCTAGTCTTAAGTGCACTTACATGAACAGTGCATTTACATGGACAGTGCACTTATGAACAGTGCACTTACATGGACAGTGCACTTACATAAACAGTGCACTTACATGGACAATTCTAAATGCTATTTTGGTAATTTACCATGCCGAAACACATTTTATTAGCAGTTGTGACTCTGGCGTCCATCTCGACAAAGTGTATTTTCTCAGCAGGTAGTCCATAGTTTTACTTGGATTTGCCAATCAAAATCTAAATCCACTACCAGTGGCGTCAATAGGAATTAATTAATTTATTAATTGAAATAGTTATTCAAAATAGAAATTAAGAAGTCAATGTTAATGCCATTAGTAGTTCAGATATCTTCATTTAGTATTATTATAACAGATAGGCAGTATTATCACCATCCTACCAGGTACTGCCCAAAGTCTAGAAACATGTAGGAAAATACGTATACACTGAGTTTACCTATTTGCTGAATGTTGATGTCTCTAGAAATTACACTTGTCAAATGCTAACTAAAATATTTTACAAAAATTGCAAAAATTAATTTTTTCTTGAAATGTGTTAGTATTCATTCAAAGCATACAATGCAGTCCAAAATATGTTTCTTGTTTAATGTAATGAATATGCGAACTTCAAATAGTAAATCACACATCATACTTGCTTCTTGTAGTTTTAAAAACAACTTCAGACAAACTGTTACAATGAAACCTCCTGTTGTTGTCAAAGTTCTTTGTAATCAATTAGCTTGGAGGTATTGAATGGAACCTTATAAGCTAATGGACATTACAAATCAAGTACACTGTAAAGCAGTTTGGCTGTACCCAAATTTTATAAACTGTTGTCATGACAACTATGTTAACTTTTTTAGACAAAAATGGCAATTTGATAACTCCATCTAAATGAAATGTTTTGGTAAGCGCATAACACTTTACATATCTGGTGTTCAAGATAGATATGCCACACTTCATCTCAAATCACTGTCTTTGATAAGACCTTGAACAATATGAAAATCCAGAAGGCTGAATTAGGCCTTCTCAAGTTCTATTTACTCAAAATCCAATGGGTCATGCAGTCACGGAAAAAATAACTGCCAAAAAATAGTGGTGAATCACAAATCACATTATTTTGCAACTCATTGATAGTTACATGTTCATAGGTTGGAAATCTTTGAACGGCATTCCTGTCTTACAGTGAGCCCAAATGTGGAACTCTTGAAAGAATTTGAGTCAAAATAATAATTTGTCTCAATACTTTTCTTGCCTGAATAACACTTGATTGTAATCATTAAAACAAAATGTAGAAATCATTTTGTTGTTGATATGGAGCGGTTTCGGGGGGGGGGGTTGGGAGCTAGAGTTGGCCAACCCTGTCAAAATCAGTATTATCGATATGAATAGCTTTGTTAGACTAGGTATTGTGGATGGTTTTGTCTGAATACTCTTTGCCTGTACTTTAGCTGTTTGCTGACAAATTACATTTCTTCCATTGCTACTTTTTACTGTTCATTCCAGTTGCCTGTTACGATTTGGCTCTGGTCTATCGTCTCACAGCGGTATGAGTGTTCGCTGGAATCACCATGGTGACCAACTGTTGGCTCTACGTCGCCGCATGCCCCCTGTGTTATACTCTGTGTCGTCCACTAAGGTGCTCTGCCAGTTTGACCACCAGGGCTACTACAACTCGTGCACCATGAAAAGTTGTTGTTTTGCTGGCGAAAATGACGAGGTGAGGTGCTCGTAATGAGATTTCTGTCTTTGATGAGCCCACTTTCATTTTGGGGAGTTACACATTGTAACATGGTTTGTATAGCCTGGCCTGTTATTATCAGTGTCGGGTTACAACGCATGTTTGGCAGTTGAAACGCGCCTCCTAGAGAGTCGCACATATTGTGCTTGAGTTGCTGACACGTAAATAGAATTATTGAGCTCTGTGAGACCTGTGTGTTATATTTCCTTCTATTTATTTGCAGTATGTCATGTCAGGCTCTGATGACTTCAATGTGTACATGTGGAAGATTCCAAATACCTTGGATTGTGATGGTGAGTATCTGAGCACATGCTCTGACAAGTTTCGTAAAATCAATTTTGTTCTGCCTGGTTAACATGGATTTTGTCATGAGTGTACAAGCTCCCATATCTTAGGCTAAGTACCTTCTAATACATCTACAATATTTTGAATTAAATATTTAATGGTGGAACGTATTGTTTAAAAAAACAATGTTGTGGGTGTTTTTATAGTTGGCAATACCCCTACCATAGGATTCATTTTTGGCTAAGTGTTTCTATGTTGCTACACATTGTTTTGCCAAATATAATTAAGTTGACTTTTGATTACAGTACTGCTGTGGATTTTTTGTGAATGTTGCAGGAAAGGTTTAATTATCACGCGTTGTGTGAAATAGAAACAGTCAAGTAGTTAGCTGCAATTGGTTTGTGGATTTAGCAGATGTCTTGTAGCACTAAACTTGCACAATCAGAAATGCTAACCCCTAAATGAAGTCTATTATTGTGCTTAATAATAGAACAGTTACTGTGCTAATGTCACTTAAAGTGATCATTGGTTTGTTAATAAATGATGTTGAACACCTGTTTTGCAGAGGCATTTGTGAAGGAAGCCCACATAATTCTGCGTGGACACAGGTCTATAGTCAACCAGACTAGGTTCAACTCCTCAAATGGTTTAGTAGCGTCCTCTGGTGTTGAGAAAGTAGTGAAGGTGTGAAAGAAGCAGTTGTTAAAATCTTCATGCTACAGGGTGTCCATGAAAAGTCTCTTTACAATTTAAAAAAGTTATTACACAAGCTAATTAATAGACAAATATGTGAAAATTTAATCAAAACGGGGAGTAGATATTGAATTTTTTGCCTCATTTAATACACCCCTGCGTGGGTATCATTAAGTTCATGTTTGATTTGGCATATCATCGTGTGACAGTTCTTGGGCTGGTTTTTGTTTGCTGTGTTAAAAGTATATCTAATTTTGTCTTGGCCAATTAACGTGACAAGCTTGTGTCATTGAAGAATAGGCATTTTTACAGGCGACAGTTTAACACATCTAATTTTATTAAATGGGTGTACCTGAATCTCACAAAAACAATGTGATGAGAAAGTTTAATAACCACCCAGTACATGCAGCAAATCTGGTTAAAAATTTCAGCAATTGAATTTGTAACATTTTTTTAAATTATAAGTTGACTTTGTGGACACTAAGTGTTATTTGTGTTTAATTAAATTCACTGATTGTTGTTTTTCGTGTGAGAATGAATTTAGGACTTTGTTGTTTAGAAATATCAATCTACTATTAGCAGGACTGGCGTCCCTAATTGCTCTTAATTTATAGTTCGGTAACCGTAAAAAGGGATAAGCTTAGCAAACAGTTATTTTTTTAATTATAGTTTGAATTATCAAGGAAGTTTTTTTCTTTTAAGGTTTTATTCTGAAAAACAATTTACTCTGTTGAAAGGTCTGACTATTAAAGACCTTGATTTTCCTCGATGGTGGGAAAGCCTACAGAATTGATGAAGCCTGACTTCTTTCTGAGAAGTTTCAAACAAAGATTTCTTATTTGTTAGCAGATACCATAATTCTGACATTTTTGGTATTTGTGTAATTAACAAAAATTATGAGTATAATCCATCAAATTTGTTACCCAGGAATGATTCTGGCCACAAATCGGTCAACAATCTTTTCGTAACGGACATGTTCAAGTAGTTGTTCATTCTTTCTGAATGTGGAGCTATTCTTTTTCCACTTTTGAGAAACAGTAAACCTGGTGTGGAGCTGCATTATAAATGCCTGAGGAAAAGTAGGGCAATTCAAAAACATTTTTATGCTCATTACTTTGGGATAGTTGGACAGAATTACCTAATTAACAACACGGAAATACTGGAATTTTGTGTTTTTCTAGAAAGGAATTCTCTGTTTTTGAAAACAGAAAATCAGGTTCTGCAGATAATATTAGAGTTCTGGTACTTGACTTGCACGTTTGTTCTTACAGGTGTGGAGTCCATTTTCTATTGGTGCACACAGTGACGAGGAGTTTCAGGAGAGGTCCATTTACTCGCATGAAGAGTACGTCAACATGGTGTTGAGGAGTGGTCACATGATGACACATGACTACTCTCAGGAGTCGACGGAGGAGGACCCTCGCATGATTGCGTTCTTTGACTCGCTTGTTCAGCGCGAGTTGGAAGGTTGGAGTGATAGCAGCGATAGTGATGACAACCAGGGAGTCAATAATGGTGGGGCAATGACTGATGATGCACGCCTGCAGTTTTATGAATCAGTACTTCGCAGTGAGTCTACGAATGGTAGTGATTCAGCCTCTGATGTGCACGATGGTGGTGATGATTCTGACCCTGATGTGCTTTCATCTGATGACAGTGGTCGTCTTCGAAGTGCTAGTAACAGTGGTAATGCCAGTAGCGGTAGTAACAGTCACCGCGCTGTGTTGGAGAATGTCGCCTTGGGCGCTCAAGAAATATTGGACGCTCTGGACCGAGTGCAGAGGGAGCTGGATACTTTGTCAGATGTCGAAGGGGATGATAGCGCTGCTGCTGCTGCTGCGGCGGGGCAGAATAAACGCAGTATTTCAGAACTGATTGCTCAGAAGCGGGAGAATATTGCAAAGAAAATAGCCAGTAAGAACCGCCCCAAAACATTGTCTAAAAAGACTGATTCGTCATCGAATACACTGAGTGGGAGTTCCCTGTCATCTTCAAGCTCCGAGTCGGACCTAGAATCGAGTCAAGACAGGTCTGAGGTTCGTTCTAAAAGCAGTAGCATAAAGTCTAAACTAAAAAGACTTCGTCACATGAGAAAAGATGTTCTTGAAAGCAACTCAGATTCTACACCAGATGATGACGATGAAAACCCCAGTGGAAAAAGCTATTCTAGCAAAAATGGAGCTTTGGACTCTACTGAACCATCGGATCTTACAACGCCATACACTACAAGTCAACAGACATCAACAGACACTGTTGTCGGAGGTAGTAAAAGTACTTGTGTTTCTGACAATGGAGCCTTTCCCAGCACTTCACGGACACAGGCACTCAGTCCGAGTGAAGAGGAGGGGCCCACATGGGCCAAATTTAAACAATTTAGGAACAAACTAGAAAAAGCTCGGAGACACTACAGGAGACAAGTGTCACAGTCAAGTGAGGAGGAGTCCCAAGGTAACGAGAAGAAGAAGAAGAAGGCGAGACATAAATGAGGCTATTGTTTTTGTTAAGGACACGTTTTGGCACATTTTTGTTAAGGATAAACAAGGGCAAGTTTTGACTCATTTTGTGTGTTCAGATGTTACCTATTGTACTGTGGCCAGTTCTAAGAAAACTGACTTAGCTAAGACAAATCTTTCATTTCAGCCAATTTTAAGATAAAACAAATTTTCTCAAGTCTGTTTCAAGAAAGAGATCTTAACTTTGACAAAGTTTTTGTCTTAAGTTTTGTCGTAATTTTGACTATTTTTACCAGATGTGGAAGTTTCAAAGTTTGGAAGTTGAGACAAATCTTAGACTTTTAAGTCAAAAATGAATTTAAGTCAGTTTCTTGGAATGGGCCCCTGATCTTTTGATGCTCTCCTCCATTCTTTAAACAGTGGGGGGCCTGCTTCATGAAAAATGACTCAAAACTGCATGAAATTTGGTCTTGCGCTCCACACAACTGTTTTTAGCTAAATACAAAGTCTTTGAGATTGTACTCATAATTGCTAATAATACTGTAGACTTAATTGCTACTCTGTGATGTGCCAACAATTACATAAAAGTTCTGAATTAAAGATGTATAGTCTCATTAAATTATGAATATGCAAACGAAGTACTAATTTTCAAACAACCCCAGGACAACCCCAGGTCCTCCAGTGTGCCGCAAACCATCTGAGAACCAGTTGCCATTACCATCTCGCAAATGTCTCGGTTTGCGAGATTATTTTTATGTAAATGAGTATGATAATATTTCATCATTACCCTAATGCAAGAAAGCGCAATTTTTATTACTTTTTTATTTCACTATCTAATAACAATTGCGAAATATTTGGAATTGCTAGGGTTTTGTATGTTTGGACTTGTTTTTAAGTTTATCAAGTGTGGTGTTTTCTTTAACACTGCAATTTATTTTCAAATAGTTTTTTTCCTGATTATTCTTGTACACACAGTTCTCCAGGAAGTCATTAGGTGGAGTTTGGTACAATTTGAATATTCAGTTTTAATGAGACATAACATCTTTAAGCCTTTTTATGTGCCCACATATTTAATATGTATTGGTGCATTATATAGCCATCCCTGTCCGAGTGTCCTTTCTCATCTGCTGCTTATTTCCAAAACTCCTAGGATGGATGTTCGTGAAATTTTGCAGATATGTTCTTTTCATGGATGAGATAGAATGACCAAGGATCCAACTGCCAGTGTGCCATTCAATGACATAAGCATTTAATTTTGTCTTTGCATCTTCGGAGTTCCTTAATGGATTTTCATGAAATTTGTCAAATAATTATCAGAAAGACGACGTCATCTTCCCATTTTTAGATGGGTTCAAATATATTTTGCCACACCTAGTGGCAATTTTTTTTCTATTTTCGAGTGGATTTATCGACCAAACCACTCTTGGGATACTTATGAAAATTGGTATATGTGCTCTTATTGGGAAGAGGGTGGCTAAATAGGATTGTCAGATAGCTTCGACTGCTGAGGTGCCTCCTAGTGGTGGTAGTTTTTTTTTGCATCCCTGTTTGTATCTCATATAAAAGATCTTTGTTAAGTGTATTTCTACGAAGGTGACAAATGATGATGACGACAATTTTATTTTATTCCGTTTTCCTTTGAATCTTTGGAGTTCCTTGACAGATTAATATGAAATCTAAATAGGTCTATTAAAGAGATGATGGCATCTTCCTGTTTTCAGGTGGATTGTAGGCAGTTTACACCACCTAGTGGCCATTTTTATTGTCTGAGTTATTGGCCTCTGTCTTTCTTTTGCCCACCTTACACTCTAAGGGTCCTTATGAAAACTGGGACCAGTATTCTTATTGGGAAGAGCACGGTTGCAATCATTGCCATCAAAGTACCATGATCAGGCTGTACCATTTACAACATAGTTACTGAGGTGGAGCGGGATTAACTTCTGTCTGAACAAGAATGTTTGTGTGTGCGACTCGGTGAATGATTCAGCATGATGTCCTTGGAAACCAAAACTAGCTTGTGTGAGAATGTACTAGAAACAACACAAAAACGTAAGCAGTGTTAAAAGATATTGTCAGATTTCGTTACTAGCATGAAAAGTCCATGATTTGTAATTTTCTCTCATTGCTGTGAATGGTTCCATGGGACGGCATCCAACACTGTATTGGCCAAACCACTCTAAGGATAATTGAAAACTGGCCTGTAAAGTGTGTGGCTAGCTATGATTTTTGGACTGTTGCCATGCCTTCAAGTGGCAAATTTTTCGGCCTCCAAGTTTCTTCACTTGATGGATCTTCTGAAATGTATACCTGTTTTAAGTGTCAGATCTGTCTACTGCAGAGCCCCCAGTGGCAATTTGGTTTTCCTTTGTTTCTGTTTATTTGATATCTTTATGGATATTCATGAAATATGGCTGTTTCAGATGGGTTTGATATAGGTTACACCTCCTAGTAACCTTTTCAGTGTTTTCATCAAGTTCTTTGTTGCCCACCTCCACACTTCGCGAAGAATCATGATGAAGGGTGGCAGGTGTGTTCCTATCGAGGAGCATTGATGACTTGCTGTGCACCCTATAGAGGCTATTTTAAGTTCACTAGTGTTTCTCGTTCCTGGGAGCATTGAAAATAATGGCCACCCATTGTATCTGTGCTATATGCGATGCACATGGTGGGCGCATATCAAGGCTCTACTTTGCTCTTGTTAAAATAAGTCATTTTTGATGATACTGGGCCCTGACTCTAGTGGTTCCAGTGGTTCCTAACCTGACTTCATGATAAACTAAAAAAATGTGTAGTGTACAGTAAAGCATTTTGAATTTAGAACCATGCAGGTAGTCCTTTTAAAAATCTTTGTTTCCTGTTAGCTCTTTTTGTTAAAGTTGCTGTATTCAAGATTTTGTAATAAGATGGTTAGATTCAAATTAAACCAATTTATGTTAAACATCAAAGGAATCATGATCTTTTATCAAGGCACAAAAAATCCCCAAATCCATGTGTCCTCGAATTCTGTAACAAGGTGAATCTGTATCCCCTGAAATGTTTGAAACTTTGCCAGTCAAATACCAATGATATGAATGTGTTTGAGGAAAAAATTCAAAACTGGAAACTGGTCAAATCTTATCAAGTTTGAATTTCAAACATTGGAAAGCCAATGAAAAGACAAAAACAAGGATTCAGATATTTTCATGGATTCGTTTTAAGTGGCTTAGAATTACGAACACATGTAGATTTCTGAGATTTCACCTGACTGAAGTATGGTTACTTTTAAGTTATTATTTGTTTCGGAAAATAGGTTGATCATTGTCTCTCGATTACATGGTAATTATAGCAAGGATTTTAGTATATTTACTACTATCTATTGGCAATAGTCAATCAATCAACTTTTTTGAGATGCTTTCTCAAAACAGTATCAGCCATTAAGACAATTTCAACTGGAGAATTTTCTAATATGAAGATGTGTCTGTGTGAATTTTAAAAATAAATATTAATCTTAAAAATTTATTGCATTTAATGGTTTTTACATTGAAACATTTTTTTTCAGTTATTAGATGGAAGTGGCCTGCTACCATCGAGTAATCAAACGGGCGTGTTGTTTAGTTTGATTTGCTCTCAAGATATTGAGGAACTTATTAGGCTTTGGCATGCCGTTAAAAATTGCAGTATCAAAAATTGAACAATTTTCAGAAATTTCCAGCTTGTTATTTTGGTCTTAATTTTGAGTGAGCGCAAGTTACGAACAGGTTTCAGGCGTGTCGAAGGCATTCTTTTCAGCTTGTTTCATAATGACCATTACTAATATTTTATTATTATATGACTTAATACGATGTAAACGCTTCAAAGGGTTGTAGATGGATCCTCAGGCAGGGTTGCACATACTCTAATTTGAGAGATGAAGATTGAACAGGTTTTGCTGCATTTGTTTTGCCAGCTGCAATGAGCAAAAGCAAAAGCGAAAATTTTGCTCAAAACCAGTCGTTTTGCTTTGTCGCAAAATTTTGCTGCTGTATTCTGCGTGCATTTCCATTTTCACTGCATGCTAGCTTTTCCCCCAGGAAGGGGCTCTGTGAGAACCTCTGAAGATTTTCTTGTACCCGGAGTTGTCCTATTTGTTCTCACTCCACTCATTGCTTATCTGGATGTTGTGATTGGTTTTCAGGGCATATGCACAAAGATTAGACATTACAGAACGCCCCAGGTTCATTAATATTTTGTTGGTTTTATTATTTTTTGCGATTGTATTTACACATGAAAAGAAATTTGTTTCCTTCAATTATTGTTGGATTTTACAAACATGTTAATTTTTGGTAGGATGCACACGCAACATTTCATTACTGGCCCACCTAACCACTAATGTCCCAGGGCGGTCAGTCTTCATTGCAAACAGTAGACCAGAGGCGTTTCCATTTACTCAGTCCTGTATCATGAGCACAGTCCTTTTTAACTGCTGTATCCATTTTCTCACGCATTTACAATTCTCGTTTTACGAACTACAATTTTTATTGCGAAAATTTTCTTTCTTCACGAACAACTGTTAATGTAGAACATCAGGAATATTGACTTTTAAAATAGCTTAGAAGACATTCCCAAAGAAATCGACCGCGATAGGACGTGTGGTGCTGCTTGCAGATGAACGTGTAGGTCTTGCATGTCGACGTCCCGCACAGACTGTCTGACGAGGGGCTTTTCCATCAAGTTCGTTCCGATTACGTGAAGGTTTCGTACATCTACCGTCATAGAACAGTACATCTAAAATATGTGCGATAATACAGTTCATGCTTTGTTATCGTCACATAGATAAGGCCACCTGGCCAATGGTCGCACGCCATTCCAGTAAACCATTTTTTAGAAATTCTTTATGAAATGACATTTTTGATGGTCATTTCGTTGAAGGCACATCTTTTGTTCCATGGCCTTTTCCGCGTACAATAAAGCAAATCACGCTTGCGATCACTCAGTGCATGCCAACTGAGGATGACGTACTTTTACGTAAATCATAGGCCTAAGGGACATTAAATCAAAGACACATATATAGTGTTCGGAACAGAAAATGTCAAAACCAATCTGGAGTTCAAATTGCATATCTTTTTACAAAACATTTGGAATTCAACACGGGGAGATATTCTAGGTTTAAAGCTCCACCTGGTTCTCTTGAACAGTTGGTGCGTGAAATCGTCTTCAGGTTGTGTAAGCCAGAAACGTACGTTCCAATTCCGCTTCACCTCCATCTTTTGTCAAGCTTCGGGGAGGCTTGAGGGCGATTCTCTCCATTCTCTATCTTATTAATGTAGCAGTTATCTGTGCCCTGAAATGTACTTCGCTTACACTTTATCAGAACTGAACGCCACACTTTCATACTCCAAGAACCGACACACAACTGCCGTGACAGGAGACAAAAACGCTACTTTGCTATTAGCAGACACAACATAATTGCGAACAACTATTTTGAAGTCGCACTCTGGGAGGGGCTCGAGTTTGAGCTGTTTAGTTGCTTTTAGAAAGTGGTCTCCAATCTAAGAAATCATTTTTGGTCCTAATCTTCATGGATGCCATAGCGGCGAAATATCAAGCCAAAAGATCGTATTTTCACTTCAAAACTGTGATGAATTCGTCAAGAATTAAAATCTTGCCAATATTTTTGAAAATCATGCTAATCTTGAAATCTTGCCAAGAATTTAAACCATTCTTGACATGATTTTCTAAAAATAGTGCAAAAGTTTTCAAATAATCTTGCTAACATTTCTAAAAATATTGCCAGTGTTTTAAAAAATCATGTTAAGATTTCGAAAATTTTCAAAAAATCTTGGCATGATTTTTGTAAAGTCTTCAATGATTTATAGTGAAATTAAAGCACGTCTTGATTTTTCATCGCTTTGGCATTCCATGCATCCCGCAGTGGTGAAAATTTTACACAAGTTTTGCAAAGTTCTTGGGTCTTGAGCAAAAGTGCTCCAAACTTAGCAGCTGGCAGGGGAGAACTGGGAAGGCACAAAATGTCACATTAAGATTTTCCTTAATAATTAAATACTGATTGAACTTATTAAATGTTGGTGAGAACAGGTATAAAAAATGTATTGTAATTATCAATACAATTCTGTTGAACGAAATGTCAACTGTTGGGCGTTGTGTGTGAAGCAGTTACTGTTTAAATTTGGATTTTGTATTGCTTGGGAAATTCAGTTGGTTGGGCAATTTTGACATTTTTCGGCAGCCGTGGTATGAGGTATTGTAGAATGTCAGTGAATTAGACACCCACAGAGTATGCAAACACCAATTACTTATTGAAAAGTTTGTCACGTGTAAAAAGTAGAAAACATCTGAAGGCTCAGATTGAGATGTTTAAATCATAACTTACAAAAAGAAAACGGATTAGACATTTCAAAATCACCAGAGATAACACATTATGTCGCACTGTTTGTGATCTACACGTTGGAGATGGATAACATTTTTTAATTGAGTGTCCATTTTATGACGATTTGAGAACAATTTTCAAGATAGTAAGCATGAACAGTGAAATTACCTCAGAAAATGTCGTGATGAAGTGCGATATTTAAATTTAGCGATGTATTTGTTAACAGATTTTAACTGAAGAGATGGTGAAGATAAGTAAGTTTTTGTAGTGTACTTTTGTGCAACAAAGAAATAAACATTCTGAAATCCAGGAATATATCAATGTTGATAATGGCACCTATAGTTTCCTCTCTCTCTCAGGAAATTGGTAGCGACCTGAAGATTTGCATGTACAAAAATGTCACAATGTCAACCCAAGGCCTGAATGAACATCGCCACTAGCTAGATAAATCCCGGAAAACATGTGCGCTTGCATGATGCAACCCTTAGATTTTCCGTTAATCAACGATTCTCACCTCTCTGTGTTCTTCCAGCGTCTGTCATATCAGTCGTATCTTCTCGACGTCGCCGCTACCAGTTGTATCATTTGCCAGGTGCGCAGGATTTCCACTTCAAGCCCGTTTATAAAACCCATGTATACTATATTATGTTTAAAGCCCGTTCACTTGACTTTTTAACGCATTTTCTTTTCCCCCCATAATTCTGAGAGTCTTTTTGTCGAATTTCTTGCAAATTTTATTCACGAATGTTTTCAGTTTATGCAAGTTCTTTTCGCGAGACACTTCAGGATTTTTTCAGGAAAAGTTTCCTTGAGTGAGAAATGGAAATAAATCCGCAATTTCCAAAATTCCGGAAACAAATCCACAAAAAATCCCTCCAAAAAGACTCACACGAACTGGTCACTTACTTATCGCACGAATACAAAAATGTGGAATGCAAATTTTGCGGAAAAATCCGGAAATATCCGAAAAAAATTCCGCAGAAGACTCGCATGAAGGGGCCTTTTAGGCATACAACGCCGACATCATTGGTCACAAATTAACCAAGCAAACCGGTGCTACAAGTACTGTAAGCCTTTGATTATTTCCTTTTAACATGAACGCAACACCAATTCAATATGAAATACACCGACTGGATCATTTCGTAGTCAGAGGACTCAACGTGTGCCACTTCTTTTTCGGCCCTAATTTAAAAAAATGCCAAATGGGGATATTTCATACATGTACGAGTTCAGCCTAAAGTTCTTAACAACGTGATATGCATCGTAGAATTAGTGTCCTACGGTGAGAGGACACGCTTCTAAGAAAGAAAAAACTCTAGTCAGAAAACGGAAGTCATAAATAAATGATTTTAAGTAGCGGTTCACCGTTCCAAGAACATTGAGTTTAATTTTGAATGTTAAAAGTGCATTTCATTTCCAAATACGGGTAAGAAGGAAATTGCGAAATTAACTCTCAAAAATTTGTCTCGAAATTTCCATTCTGGTGATGGCATTGACTTCTGCCATTAGGGGCTATTAAACAGTCACTTGACATTTTAAAGTGGCACACAGGGACAGAAACTTTCTAAGCTTTTCAGACGAACGGCTCAATTAATCTTTATACCGGTGTGATCAACTGAAAGGCGCCCTAAACCGTCCTCTAACATTTTGAATATACTTCTGAAACTGGGAACCCGCACAATCAGTCATTTCGTGACTTTCGTTTTCTGACTAGCGATTTTTCACAAAACCGTGTTCTGTCATTGCAAGACAAACATTCCAATTGTCAGGAATTTCCTATTGAACACATACACGAGTGAACCATGTTCTCAATTTCCTGGACGCTGGACGCGAAAAACAGATGGACACTTTTCGAATATTTCAAAAGGCGAGGATAGTTGACAAAGGAATCCCGACATTCTCTTTCACACCCACTGCACACGACAGTTCGTCAACACATCAATAATAAAAATGAAGTTAATTTACGATTTCGGGGACAGATCCAGGATTTTGGACTGGTGAGCGATGGAAGTATATCAGACCGTGACTGAACCTACGTAATTAACAACAAAACATAGTAGGATAATTTTGGAGCGTTTTGTATTCGGTACGAAGTTCGTCTACATCCGTGTGACGTTGCTATGTACATTACTACATATATATTTATTCAATAACTAGGCCTCCGACTCTTGTTGCAATCAAATCCTCAAATACAGTAAATGTAGTACATATAACGTCGTAAGGAAAATGTCGAATACTAACTATTGTATCGAATAAGCTTGGTACAAATGACCACTTGTTTCTAATCACTGCATCATTTGTTGGGACAATTGAATATAAGTATTGAGCATGGATTCATTTTGAGGAACTAATTGTTCCAAGCAAAAGGAACGAAATTATCAATTTTGTATCAAGATGTGCCACATTTTCAAAGTGCAATAATTATAATCGGTAACTCTTGATTTGCAAAACCCTCTGCCTGTGGTAAGACCGTGAATTTTAGTCACCACGATATTAACCTGGATCCGCCCCCGGATTTCAAGTAGACCGAATCTACAGAATTTATGGGATTACGCCTCACCTGCACACGAGCTAACGTTTCTGTTTTCGGTTTGTGCGGATGAATAACTCAAACAACCCGAGAACTTCTGGAGGAGCCTGTCCAGAGCTTTCATGATCACTGTTTGAACCGAGGATTGGCATCTGTCAGCTACCTTACTGTGCATGATCAAGTAGACGTCGGAGTAGATGTAACGGCTTGGCTCTGTCTGTGCAAGACGTAAGAACAACGTTGAAAACGGCCGCTATGTACATTTACTTCGTAAGAGTAAGACCCGCCATCTGGGGATGCTACCGCGTCTAACTGAACCACGGAGGCAGTGAGAACAAATGCATCGTGTCGAGTGCAGGGTCATGTCCATGCGGTACTATGATAAGTGAAAAGATTGGTTTACTGTCAAAGAAAATTGAAGTGTCACTTGCCATTTACTTGGGGATAAGGTTTTTTTCGAGTAGTTGATAGAAAAGCTACTTATGGATAATTTCGACAAACGTAGTTAGGCCACGCCTACCATAGTTACCGTTGCGAATGAGCCCCACAAGCGCGAAGCCAGTTGGTGTGGTGAAAAATTGTGCTAAATTTGTTTTTGATCATATTTCCCTAAAACCGTTGACGAATAGAGCCGCATTATCAAAATGTGTATTGGGAAAGCAAATATACTGTTGCGCGCAGTGGCGGACTTTATCTGCAGTGATGCCAAGCCTACGAGCTCATTCACAGATTACGATGACTGAGCCCATTGACACGCTGAAGCTGATCAGCCGTGACAAGCAAATTTCAGGAGCCTAGTGAACCAATAAGGATCCACCCGTAAGAAACAAGTTGATATATGTTTTATAACAGCAAGTAACAATCAAAAGGCGTGGGTTTACTAACCCTTCAAAAGATTTTAAAAAAACACTCGCCACATGTCGAACATTTATAAGAAGCTAAATCCAAAGGTTGGGCAGAAGACACTGCAGAAAAGCCGAGCGTCCACAAAGGCCTCTGCCATCTGACGAGTAATTGTCATTATATTAGTGTAAAATGCTAATGTCCTGGTGATCACCAAGGGCGAACACAATACGACCCAACAACAAATCACACCATTAGAATACATGGTTCTCACGTTAGTAAGAAGGCAGATTTGTCACCAGATTAGGGATAGAACAATAAGAAAGCAGATCGTCTGCTGATTGTTCAGTACACATCTGACTATTTCAGACTGTGAATCACTAGACGTCCGCACGGTATGTGAACGCTGTACTGAATCTAATACTTACAGAATTCTGGAAAGACAACGCAGCTGTATGTAGGTATCCCGAGCACTTGGGCTCGTCTGCAAACGCGTATTCCTTAAGATATTTGCTGGATATCGCGTCAACATACATTGTCCTGCACTTCTCATCTGGATGAAATGGGTTTGTGCATCCGGTACAGAAAAATGTGTTCGATTTCCACGTAATCTTCAGGTGTACGTTTGTGCAATTCTCTGAAAAGAGCAAGTGTGTTTGCAAGCAGTACTGGGGAAGAATTTTAAATAGTCATTGATCTTAGTTCCGTCTCTAGGAATCTTGAAAATGTTTATGTAACTTTGCAGTGATTGAGCTCATGTAACTAATATTTTGCGGTGTGCAAATCTCCCCTACAGGTAAAAGGAACTTTGTGAACAAATAAAATGGTTATGCGTGTATAAACTATGCGAGTATTGGGTTTGCATATCAATTTTTAATAAGAATCATCGCAATTTGCCTTTTTAATGTTGATCTTGGACAAGGGTTTAGATTTGTCAAGACTAGAAAGTGGGCTACGTGAACAACTTTTTGTTATCGTCAGAGGTATCATTACACACCTGCCTAGACATTTGAGGACTGGGTAAGGGAAATACCTTCTGCGCAATGATTGGCGGCTGCCTTGACGTCATTAAAACAAAGGTAGGTTTTAATTATTTTCACAGGCGTTGTTACTGTCAGTCATGAAGCAGAAGGCATTGTTTTGCTTATTGTTTGAAATAAAGGTTGTTTGCGTACTTATTTTTAATTCTAAAATTCTATCATAGAAATTAATCTGTTTTCAAATCAAAATACATCAGTTTTGTAATAATTTAGACCTAAATTGCTGCAATATACCTTTAATTTTCATTTTTTTACTGCAGAAAATTTCAAAGTTGATATAACTTTATATTACTCGTGAAATTCCGGCGATTTCCTTAAAAATGTGACACATTTGATTTCCTCTAAACCAACCCCAATAAGTTACCAATACAGTTAGAATCTTCAACGTATTTTCGGCTTAAAGGAAGCCGACCGCTCGCGGAATGCCGGAACATGAATAATACCTGACAAACAGTTGCCTGTGAGGGAAAACTTTCGTGGTGCTAACTGTGGTGAAAGTTTTGGACACTTCGTTACTGGAGGGGGACTGATTGGAGTTCTTCTGTTCATTACTCCGTATTTTATTGCGGAGGAGCAGTCAACCAGCCTTTCAGGATTGTCTGACTTTAATGTCACGGTGGTTGTTGCAGCCACTGTTCTGGTGTCACTCTGAAGTATGTCAAAAGTATAATAAATGTTACGAAAGAATATAGTTCCAGTATAGTCTGTATTTATTATCTTCAAGTGCGATATCAATATATCACAACGCTGTTCAACTTTCTGTTGGTTTTGTGACAAAAATTTAACATTATATCATTAACACCACTTTCCCTGACAACAGTCCGTTCGATCTTGCAGAATTCTCTGGTTCCCCCATTCTAGTTTTGTTAAGCTTTACGTTGATTGAAACAATCCATAATGAGCGCTAATTGTTAACATATACTTACTTTTCGAAACTCCACACTAATTTTTATATCGACATCGAAGCACCTGTGTTCATAAAGTCTTAAGGCTGATAGAAGAACTACACTCAGACCCTCACCGATTAGTCTGTACACTTGGTCACACTCTTGTGACACATCGGTAGCTAATGTCCATGTGGTATACTCGGCTACAATGCATTCTGGAAAGACACAAGTGGGAATCTACGCCGCCATGCAGTAACTGATAAACCGTCAAGGTTATGGCGTAGAAAATAAGTATAATAATGAAATATCCGCCCATGATGACAGTAGACTTCACGTGGAACTTTCACGCTCATTCATTATCTCTGTTGGTCGCACAACATATAGTGGCGATGTGAATATGAAGTATTGCAAATTTCAGATTGCCCTCAAACATTAGCCAGAATTGAAAAAATAATTAGTTGGTGACAGTGCTTTTGGACCACATTTTTGGAATTGGTAGGAAATTTGCTTTCAAGATGTAACGTTGGCTTATGACGTGCATCGGCATGGAATTGGGGGTTTTGGGGTGAAAAGTGCCTACTTTGGGCTTTTGTCCCTTTTTTCTTAGCCTACCTTGCCTTTTAGTAGGAGTGAAAGGGTCAAAACTACAAGAGAGAATAAACGTTTCGTGCTCATCTCTATGGCTTGTGATGTGAAATGACTCAAAACGTTCCATTCTTTGCACACAGTTTTCGACAGAGTGAAGAATGAGTGATCAGTCCATCGACGTGTGTTATGTGGCCCCTCACCTCAGCGGAAGTCAGCTGATATCATTAGCATTGGCATAGTCGTGCGAACAGAGCGAGATTTCATATCGTATATGTGATCAGACAAGATTACTGCGTAGCCTTGAAGTCAAGCATCCGCCATTGCAAGCATTGTCCTGTGAGCGTGTAATATACTCAACAGGGGTTTGTGATCTGTCACTAATGTAAAGAGACGCCCAAACACATATGCAATATGCATAGAAGTAGACTCAGAAATATATGCCCAATGCTTCCTTGTTTTTCTGGCAATACCCATTTTTGGCCTTGGTAAGCCACCAAGAAGTGAAGGCGATCCACCCTGTTGTTTGTGCAATAACACGCATCCAATTTCTAGAATTAAGGATGTTTGAAAAGTCTTCGTCCAGCACTAAGTATTCTCGTCTTGTATAATAATTCGTAGAGGGTCATAGGACCCTACGCATTTTCAGGATGAAACAACGGTAATACAGGATGATTCTTCATAAACAGGCTTCAAACTTTTGTTTCTAATTTCTTTTTCAATAGGCCGGGCAGGAACTTCAAATTTTACAGGCTGTCAATTTTATTAATTGAGTTCATGCTGATGCTAACTTTTTTATAGTAGCGTTTTCGGCTGTGTTCCAGGTGATTTCCCGATTCTCGTTGTATTTAGGGCACTGAAGTACAAGGAGACATGAAATTATCTCCTTTGGCCTCCTTTTTCTTCACCATGCTCTGTATACAAGATTCAGATGGTTCACGGTGTCTTCCGAACTCGCGTCTAAAGGCAGATTGACAGTTCTTAAACGATACTGTCTGACAATACTTTTGAACTAGAAGCACGCAATGAGCGTGAAATTGACGTAGGCCTACTGCCGAAAAAAATGATAAGTTGTGATTAACACATTTTCGCACCTCGTGCTGCAGCGTTTGTTGGCAATAGAATTGCGCAGATTGATGCAGTTTCTGGTGTTTGGCTCAACCAGAAAAAGAAATGATTTGCTAAAGTTTAGGCCCTGTTTCCGGAGATTCACCTTGTTGTTCACAAGGCCAAGGAAAGACGGTTTTATTGATGGTTTTCGGGTTTCAGGTCATTGATTGCTCCACCCATCTTAGATGATGTTTTGTGGAGCCCTTGTGCCTTGATGACGTGTCCAGACTATCAAGGTGGTTGACCTTAAGATTGTAGTTTTTCAGCTGACCCAAAACAGTTGCCGGGTTAGTTAAGTGTTCGTCATCGCTTCACGCGCTAATAATCACGTCGTTCAGGATACAGGACGTAAATGGTACATTCTGCAGCATATAATCCATCACTTTGTCACGTGGCAGTGTTGATTGTTACGAAACCATTGGAACTGTCTTCCGTCCATGTGCTCATAAGCATTGGTAAGGTCAATCTTAGAAAATTTCTTTCCCCCAGGAGCGCGAAGATGTTTTCAATCTTGGACATTGGGTAACGTTCAACTGGTATGACAGGGTTTATGGAATTGTAATGTACCTAATTGCATGCCACTGACAGGTGCCTCAGTTTGTTTGAACTCAATTTGAAGGACGTACTTTTGACCAAATGTTACCTGCATATGAACAATCTTGGGTGCCTTGGCAGTTGCACTGTCAAAGCCCACTGAGTTAAGCGTCTTTATTGTCTTTTCTGTTTCCTGGTGTGTCTAGGGTCAGAAGTTGGGATGCAGCTGTAGCATGTGATGAGCTATTTTTACAGTTTTTCATATCATTTCCGAAAAGCCTTCGTTCCGTTGAAGAAATTTGAATCCTTTGGTTTTGATAACTTGCCACTATGAAATATACCTCAACGTGTTCCTTATTGGGATGAGAAGTGATGTTGGGTCTTGCGAACGACTCACATCTCACCATGCTCGCCAAATAATATGACGTAGCTTGGCAAGTGAACCTTTAAACATGGGCGCGGCGCAGCACTGAAAAAAGTGGGGGCTATAGCCCCCTCCCCCCAGCCCTTATGGTGCGCCGCCAATGTTTAAGCATCAGTTGTTTCCAAGCCCAGACACCACATCTATTTCAACTAAAGAACAATTGGAGACCAATCTCATGACGATAAGTAGTCTAGATCACAGGTTATTTGTGTGACAGAGGGCTCGTTTATAGCGGGCGAAAGCTCGTTTCGTGATAACACTTAATCTAACAATAAACCGTTCACTAAATCTGCGTTCAGTTTCAAATAATTTGTCACGACGGAAATTAATTGTTGGAATGCGCATGCTCGACCGACGCGCCTTGCGTAGTTTACGATAACCTTCCACTAAAAAAGTTTTGTCAGTGATAGAATATCGACGCATTGTTTTTGCTTTCAGAAAAAAGGACATTTTTCGATCGGCAGTCATCGAAAATCCTTGGACGCGACTCCATGGCCGCAAGCCTGCTTGCTTTATGCAAGCCATTGTTAGTGTGCAACTGAACCCGGTAGCAGACATCTCAGTCGTAGGCCAGGTAAAATCAATGTGGTCACCGACACATTTTGAAATTTTCACAATCCAACTTGAGTTTTTGGGGTCGTTTGCGCTTTACATCTGATAGACCTTGCTTCTCGGTCAAGTTGCACGTCGTGTTGAAAAACACTATGACGACCAAACACAAATCGCCTTCGCCTACTGCAACTCCAAATGAATTCCAAGAACGTGGCTTAAGCCACCACTGGAATGAAATTGTTAGAACACGAAAGTGTTTTGTGTGTCTTTTTTCCATTGTAAGTACGTTTCAATAAATGAATCTTGAACTGAGAACACGTCAATATGTGCCGTTTTTGTAAAGAATGAGACAAGTTTCGCGCTTCAGATGCAATATACTGTCTTGCAACTTCTTAGTTGCTAGCGACATTCGTCGCCGCCAGTCAACTTCATGCAATCTAAAATGGTGTCAATTTTCTGACTGCATTCTTCCTTTTATGGAAACTTACTGATTTACTAACCGTTGAGATGTTCGTTTTTGCATTTTGAAAAGTCTGTATAGAATACACGAAACGCCATATACTTGTTATTTTGTTACTTATCTGAGCCGTCATATAACCAGAGTCTTACAACTTGTACAAGGTAAGTGATGGTAACTATTGGGTTATTATGTCGAGATTCGTGATATGAAACCCGATTTCAACTAAGGCGGGGCCGAGGGGTTCTTTTCGAACTTTCCCCTACCCTCTTGTTGTCGCCTTCAAAATTGTGACCCAATTGTATTTTCTCAGGACTTTTGACCCCGACATAAGGTTCTATGCCTGAAATAAATTAGCGAGCATAAGGTTTGAAAAAGGACACATGATTATTTTTGCTCAAAAAGTGCACTTAGAGCGAGTCCCCATAGATGAGGTGATTTAAGGTGTCCCTGAGCTGAAAGCCCTCGGGTAATTGCGTTGTCACCGATCGGAAGATCATATTTATCTTTCCAATCATTAGTTTTATATGCTAATAATTGCTATTGGCAGAGAAGTTAACCTATATATGCGGCGACCGTGGAATGCTTTATTTTTTGAATTACAGTGCCCTAGTTCTATTTATAAACCTTACAAAAGTTGTACAAATCACGACAGCGGAACAACTTTATGATAAAACAGTCGGGTAAATGATATCTTTATAAGATATTAATAACGAAGTGAATTATTTACGATGCTATTTTGCATGCCGTAAAACAGGACTCTCTGTATGAAGTTTATTATCATTTAATGGTAAGAGCGAAGCATGTGCGATTTTTATCACTTCGTATGCAATAAAAACTGAGTTCGTTGTAAACATTTTATTATAATGGTAAGAACGAAGCACGTGCGATTTTTATCAGATTGTAAAATGGGAAGTACATTTTACAAATGCCCAAAATGAATGTTAAATGGGTTTAACCTAAATTAAATACACATTCAGGACGCCATGTACATGAAATTGGAATTCGGGGTTTTTACCGATGACAGTATACTACAATTTCATTGTTTCATATGTCCGGCCTGAGTTTCGAGGTAAAGATTTTCGTTAAAATGAACCTTTGCCATGTCACTTGAGATATTTTGTGCTCATAGTTTTGTAAAATGGTAATGTCGCATTGGGCTTCAGTGTTGCAGGTAACCATACACCATATTACGTAACCTCTGTCGAGTTTTTATTGTTACTTTGTGACGTACTGAAGAGAATGACCCGGTACTGGATTACACAACGACGTTTGAATCTCGTCGTGTGTACCCACAAAGCTGTAAAATCCGTCAAGCACTTCTTTGGAATTTCAAAGGTTATTTATTGGCACCTTGCTTTTTCAAGTCTTTCCCAACTGTATTCGATCTTGCAATGCCAGCAAAGTCTTATTGCCTTGCTTTGGGCTGCAACTCTGACGGCAAAAAGTTGGATAAATTTAAAGAAAAGCGTCCGCGGAAGCTATAACTTCCGACACGATTCTTAGCATCAGCCAGACAACGCATTTTCCTGTCTCCAAAACAAATAAGATTTCTTTCCGGGACCGTCGTATTGCCGGTTTGTTTTGGAACCCCTTTATGTTCCACGTTCAGACCGGGTCTTTGGCGGTGCTACGCAAAACCGATCGTTGATCCAAATTTTCAGTGCGGAAATTGAATTCATGACTGTGACATACCTTACTGTAAAGGTAGGTTTTGAGTTGGTGGGAATACGATTGCATGTCAATACGGGAAAAATGATGCTCGATAGATCTAAGTGTCTAATTAACCCTCCTAAACTAGTGCGGGTGCAAGCTCTGCCCTACACACGTGTCCGCATGGTAAATTTCAAGAACTACTGAGAGAAACAAACAAGTTAAGTTTATTAAAAAATTCGTGGATTGTCCCAGTAGAATGTATCGCTGACACTGCCTCACCCATGGCAGTGTGACGCGCAATATCGCAAAATGGTGGAGTGATAAACTTCGAGAAGAACATTGAGAGTACAGACATTTATTTGAAGATATGAAACATAAAACAATAAGAATACGTATCTAACTCTAATATATTCATCTCAAAAATTTGTTTTGGCATGACCGCAATAGCTTCTACCATTAAACGGAATTTTAATTTTTTACGGAAGATCACAGAGTATGGCGCTGAAAAATTTTGGGAAGGGTGCCGAATCTTATTAAAATTGATGGTACCTTACGCTTTGTTACTTGCCGATGTCTTCCGTTATCTCTTTGGAGATTGAAATTTATGTTATCCAGCTATGGAAAGGTTTGGGACATATTTACGTGGTTGAGTAACATGGTTTACAATTCCCATTATGTGTTGTGAGTAAGGAGCACTCCTTAATAACACAGATCCTACTTTAGCACGTACAAAATTCATCTCAAACCTTTCCATTACACCCTAAAATAATTTTCTTTCTCAAACTTCTCATACGTTTTGACACGGTTCCCAATTCTTCCAAAATTGCGCTGCCATATCACTTAGTCGTGTAGCAATGCGTTATTTGACTAACTTAACACGTAACAGTGAATCAGCTTGTTTAAGCATGTTTAACCTACATGTATAATAACACGTACAGTACATGATAACTTAATTAATTTATTATTATTTTACGTTATAGGTGTACAAATTACAAAAATTAGAAAAATGAATTACAATTATAGAAGAATAGAGAATAGTATATAGTGCTCGGATCCGTCCGCACATCTGGAATTGACTCCTGTACTGGTCCCATCCCAAAGTGTCGACCATCTGCGTATGACGTCAGCTCTCGTCTCGCGGTGTTCCTCGTTATACATCCAGGGATTTCCAAACGACGGTCTCACAATAATTATGTTTAAAGCTCGTGTTTATCAGAAACGGAGTTGCCATGATTTTGAACATGGTCATAGCAATTTTAATATCAACTCAAGAAATAACTGTTATTGGCTTTGTAAACATATGTTCACAGTTTCAATCACGCACGCACGAGCAAACTTCCAGTTCTTACGCTCATAAAAACGTTTGCGATCACGCACTCACATCCACTCACACGCCTTCAGACACAAACACTTTCCAAACACTTCAGTCGATCCTTATGACATACAAACATTCTGAGAGATTGAAAACCTGAGCTATGTGCATCCACAGCTCTACGATCTGAATTTGTTTGCATTTCCAAATCATTCAACCTTAAAGCGACATTTGTAAATTACTTTGCATTTCGCTCTAAAGTGACATTATCAGCGAAAAGGGTGATTCTTGGAGATCAATCTCTGCGCGGAATGAAGCCTGCAACCTCAGCGGTCGCAGTAAACGCTCAGCCGGCGGCTCTAGTCCAGTTCAGTGGCAAAGTATTTTAAGGGTTTTTAACTGATGATAGGCGATTCTTTGTTACAAAGTCACAAAAACACAAGAGAGGTTGTTATTTGATAGCTTTGATGAAACCAAAAAAATTGAAGAAGTTTATCTCATCGAATAATAATGCCGCCAAAAACCGATAATTTCCCTTAAGTTTTGATTGCCTTTGCCGTTCACATACAGTTTGATTACAGACTTACTCACCAGCCGTATCCTCCTGTGAAAAAGATTAAAAAGACAACTATTATAATATATTTAACATGAGTCATAATTACTTTTGACTATTCAACAACTCGCAACCTCTGCTTCAAATTCGAAATAATTTTTATTGTACTTCTCTCCCTTTGGCCTCCTTAACTCGTCCCCCTCCCTCTCTCCCTCCTGTCTTACCCTCTCCGTCCCTCCTTAGCNCCTCACTTTCCTCGTAAACGACTTTGTGGAAATACGTACTATTGGATAACTCAAACACTTATTTACAGTCATGTCATCCTGTAGAAAGTCATCATAAAAACTTACTGTCTGGCAAACATAGTTATCGTCGTCTGTACAATCTTCATCTGTGGTGTCCTCCTGTAGGACGGACAAGGAATAACATTTCGTGTCGCCAGCTTTTTTGTCAACCCATGCAGTGGGAGCTCTGAAAACAAGCGAATTTCTAGGTTATGAACAGTTTTGACAGCACTCGTTCATATTAAAAGACAAACAACTTTGTACTTTTCATAACTATTTCTCTTTACAAATATGTAACTTAAAAGTCGATGTTCGGGGCCATAGAGAATGCACTATATGAATTTTCAAACCCAACTAAAATCCGAGGGAGCTGTCTCTGTCGTTTTTGAAGTGACGTAGCTTTATGTAAAATGTCCGCAAAAGCATATCGATGACGATTTCAAGGTATCTAAACTACACGGTCAACGGACTCATAAACACAGGTCACGGACGCATGAACACGACTCACGGACCTGCAAACACCGTCCACTGACTCACAAACACGGGAACGGACTCACAGAACACGATCCACGCACCCAAATACACGGGACACGGACTCATCTTCACGAGGAAACACGGTTTACGGACCGTCAAACACGGGTCACCGACTCTTCCTGGGTCAGCTGACATCTCCATTTTGTCCGTGACCGTGTTTGGCGGTCCGTTAACCGTGTTTCCTCAGGAATATGAGTCCGTGTCCCGTGTATATGGGTGCGTGGATCGTGTTTTGCGAGTCCGTTCCCGTGTTTGTGAGTCAGTGGACGGTGTTTGCAGGTCCGTGAGTCGTGTTCATGCGTCCGTGACCTGTGTTTATGAGTCCGTTGACCGTGTAGTTTAGGTACCTTAACGATAGAAACGCTTAGTTTAATTCATCTGTACCCCATCATCCCAATAAATGTGAAACAATTAAATTGTTTCAATTTAAAAAGCTGCTAACGGTGCCCTGCAGCACTACGAAAGTATTGGCGATCGACCTTAAATCTCATGTTTTGTTTTTCTGTAGGGGTAATAGTAAACAAGTTCAGTGAAACGGTGCGCGGTGGCACATGTTAATTTTATTTGTTTATTTATTTATCGATCAAATATTACATACTACGCTTAACATTTAACACTTAGCTCAATATGGCATTATCGAAAAATCGAATAATTAATGTGCCGTTTTAAAATCATTGAGCAGCAAGTGAATGAATAATTGTCCCAGAAAAATTTCAGAAAATGAGAGAAAAACCCACGTGACTATTTGAGATGTTGAAATCCGCATTCAAATCAGATAGTAACTTAGTATGGTAGAACATTTGGCCAAAATAGCTGTATATCTATGTTGACGCAGTTACTTGCCCTTTTTCAGAGCACCTCAGGTGTTTTTAGTTTCATTTTGAGTGAAATCAATAGATCCGACCCGTCTTCAAATTGACGGACAAGCTGTATAATAGTTCCGTAACTCCGTTGTTTGAGGTTACGAAGATGGTGTGTTCACAGAAAACGTCGGTTACAGTATTATTTACTTAAGTTTGAAGAAGACTTAGTGTGTAATTCCTTACTTTATCGCTTTCATTGCATCAAGAACGGCCGTCTTTGCTGCTGCGGGAATAGGGTTGGCAAGAAGTTTGGACCCTGTCACCAATCCGTTGCAATTGTCGTTGGCCTTGGCCCAGTCCACCGCCATTTGTACCACCTTGTAACACATAGCTTTAGTGTCCACCGTCTTGGATAGCCAACCAGCAGGGCAACCTAGTGGAAACAATACATAAACAATAATGTATCAGACTCAACAGCAGGATGGAAGACAGTCGTTCATGGCGGTCAAAAGTCTCAATGGGGAGATATGTTTGCTTGTTTGTGCTCGATAACCCTTTTTATTAACCCGGGGATATACATCATCTAGAATATGGTTTTACTGAGTAAATGTTCTTACTGCACGCCAGAATTATGATATCAAAATCTTACTGCCGTCGACGCCTCTAGCTGTCATTAACCACACGAGTCCTAGAGCGGAAAGGCTCCACAAAGTCAGTGCTGAATGCCTACAAAATATAACCAGGTTTGATTAATTTTAATTTTGCCACAGAGTCAATTATTGTAGTACAATGACAAGGAATATCTTGATATTCGAATATCTCCGTACCGTTGTGCCATTTTGTTTTTAAAATGACGACTAGCGGTCTCGGTGTGACGCGCTCGAACAGTGTGAAGCAAAGAGGAGGGACGTGGCTTTTTATATCACTTGTCACGACGTTAGATGCGTCAACGCTTCATTAAGGGGACATTTGCGCGCACTGATGGCGTCTTTTAAAAGTTTGGTCTCGGGTGAATTCAATTAACCCATTTTAAATTAACTTTGCAGATGTATAACAAAAAAATTATTGTTCAGACAACCTCACAAAAAAAAACGTAAAAAATTGTCCTGCTGCCCAGGCACCGATTTTGTGCAGTGTTCGGGTCTGATTAAAAATGCAAAGCATAGACAAACTGTGTTTTTCCAAACATGAAAACGCAAAGCAGTTTAAATTTTTTTCAACTGAACTGAAACCCGATATATGTTACGCACCAGCATTTAAAACATGGTTTCGAAATACGACCACTTTGTTTGCCGAACAATAACATGCAGACATAATCGATGATTGATTCAGGAAATTGATTTACAGTCGCTTTTTACCATTCTTAGTGTTTTTGTACGGCTGCGGGTTTAACTGAGTTGTTTTGAACTGATTTTGAAGAAACATTTTCAAATGCTACGTAAAAATGGTAAACCATGTTTATTCTCAGCCATGTAAAGTATGTCTCAAATTTTTCCATATCCTGATAAAAACGATTCCCTTCCCATAACAGGGATTCAATAAGGCATCGACAAGTAAAATGGTCGTCAAAAAGCGACCATTGTTGACTAAGTTCCACAGCCCTGTCAAAACTGGGGAACTGAATGTCAGTGGCAGCAAAGAGATCTCTTGAGTTCTTTTGATTGTAGAATCCTCTTGCTTTCATGCAAATAAACTTTTTAGACAAGTTTGCCAGGAGTTCAGTCACAATACATATTTCACGTAAAAACATCATAAGAAATAGTACAAATAACTAAAAAAAGTTCTATTCATTAAAGCTGGGCTTACATACAAAGAAGTTAGGCTACATGATATTGTAACTAGAGCAAACTAGCAACGCTTCGTAAACTCCACCTGTCCGTGCATACATTCAAAGTCTTAACAGCATAAACAAAATCCTCTTTGACTCCTACAAAAGACTGAACACAAGACCAGGACTGCGGCAAAGTAATTTATGCACTATACCATCTTCCCTCAGTCAAGCCTTCAGGAGATCTGTGATATCAACTTTCTTTCACAACTGGAATTCCTTACCATCCAAAATAAAAGAAAGTCCTTCAATTATCACTCTCAAAAATAACTTTAAACTACATACCGCCACTCTAGACTTGCCAGTCTCGTTGACATTATTCCGACCTCTTCGAAACCATGAAATAACCCCACACAGATCTATATGCGCACTATTCCTAACGACAAATTTAGACAAAATTTTAATAAGATTTTTCCTCTGTTGTCATGTGGAGACACTCAGACATATGCTCATATTTTTCTTTGCTTGTGCGGTAAGCCGGGAGCACAGGGTACAGCTTTTCCAGACACTCGAACAATACCACAATGTTTACAAAAATATTCAGATTTTCCACGAATGTACAACAAAATCATTTTTTTCTAAGTGATTGTAAAGAACTTGACTAAATGAAAATAAGGTATTATGCGAAATAGTTTCAAAATTTCTTTTCAACATTAAATCTGTTGCAAGTAGTTCATCCCGTTCAATCCGCCATCTTCTTGATCACATCACGTGACCTAATGAATATAAGAAGATGGCGGATTGAACGGGATGAACTACTTGCAACATATTCCACGCCTCACTGAATAAGATGGCACTTACACAATATTAAATCTCTTTGTTTGAGTCAATAACATCATATGTATGTGTTTATTTTCGAATCATCACTTTGACTGTAAAATCCCTTGTTGCGTATGAAAATGATTTATTTGTATTCGTAATCATATTTATATTTAAAACATATCATTGTAATCTTAACATCAGTTTATAAATTGATGTATTTGTGTATATTGTATATAGGTTTCTTTGTATTGTAGTGTTTAGCCCAGATACAATGCCTCTTGGCGCTTTCTGGGTCTTAATATTTATTGTACTGACTATTTCATAATAAACATTGACAAAATATATTATAGTAGTTAATAGAAAATAAAAAAACAGAGCAACGAACACCAAAATAATAATACATTAAAATTAAGAAAAAAGTAAAAAAAGAAAGAAAGAGGAAAAAGAGACCCCAGGAAGGAAAGTCATTGATTCACTGTTAATACTATTTATTGTTAAATAGATAATAACAATTAAAGCTCTATTCTGATACATATCTAGAATTTACAAATTTTTTCAAGTATATCTTTCTATAGAGCCGGAGTTAGCTCATTTCAGATTTTTTTGCCTGAGACGTGTTGTAGGGCGATAATGGTGCATAAAATATCATCTGGATTCAGACACTCGCTTATAAAATGACCACTTTCATTGCTTGACATAAATAGAAAATAATGACTTTTATATTTGAAGTGTAGTATGCCATTAACATCAAATGATCCTACAAATGATCTATCAAAGTGGTTATTAAAACGATTGATATTTAAAAAGACATTATTTGCAAATTTAGTATTGTTGAAATTCAGTTCAGGTTAGGCCTAATGGGCACTGGATTTTTTTCATGGGGTGCGCAGTTTTGGATTCGCTTCAGTAAAGGGTACGTTTTTTTGTAAATGCATGGTTTTAACAAGATTGTATTCGTCCAGTTTTAACTTGAACTTTATTACTGTGCACGCTACCATTTGTTTCGACGAGCAAATATTCCACATCTCGGTAAAATCTTAACAGAAAATGAAGGACGCGAGTGGCTTCGAACGACAAAAGTATGCTTTGAGACATAGCTATGCATCAAGCGTTTTCTAATAGTTTGCCTTAGTTCAAGTCTGTTGTAGCTGCGTGACTTTACGTCATGTTTTTACTTTTATTTTGAGGTAAAACATTTATTAATCCAACCAACCAGTACATAGTTGTACAGCAATATGAAATCTAGTTAAGTATATCAAACAGAAAGTTGTACAGCAATATGAAATCTAGTCAAGTACATCAAACAGATTAGAAACATTATCGAACCCTATGAAAGCTAGTTGCTAGGCAAAAAAGAAGACCCACCTTGCCTGGAATCTCTCAGGAGCCAATTTATAATTGTAAATAATGTTTTCCAGGTTGTGGTAATCACATACCTCCCGTAAAAATGACTGCAAATTGGGATTAGCCTTTTGCCTATATGAATGAAATTTCGCTAGGCAAAGAATTGAATTTACAACTTCCAATCTACAGACCGGATCTCCAAACATATTTAACTGCAGAGGGAGATCGCAGTGATTTATCATCCATGTTTTTAAACATCTCCAAAACTTCTGAACAAGTGAACATTCCCAACACAAATATAGAATTGTTTCTTCGTGTTGCTCACAGAAAGTACGCAAAAACAATTCGCTAACACATATTTTCTTTAAGTAAGAAGTTTATACCAATAAGTTTGTGGTTGATACGGAATTGAAACCATCTGAGTCTGACATCAGAATTACAATGATAAATTACAGAATGAATTTTGACTTTAAGTCATGTTGTAAGTATAAGTAGTTCAACCGCTGTCAGCTAATTATAAGAATTTCTACCTGTTCAATTTTCCGCCCAAGTTCACCAAAATGCCAATACTCAAATTTTTAAAGAAGGAGTAAATAAACGAGCATGTTAGGTCAAGACGGGTGAAAGTCTTTTGGGCGAAAGTCTTAAAGAGGCCTGGAACGCGTTAAACAGACTAAATTGCAATATTGAAAGTGGTTATCTGCCAGTGAAACAGAACTCAACCTGCTCACCAGGTATTTTTAGGTTTTGTTCGTAAAGATTTTTAATTTCTGTTGATATTAAAGCATTTTCTTCATATTTCAAATTTCCAAAAAACGATCTGTCAACTGCTCGCCATTTTTCTCACACAAGGCAAAGCACGTCTCCTTATTTAGTATGACAAAACATAGACATAGACATAGCAAATTTCCCCGAATGTGACTTTTGACCTCAAGCGACTTCAAGCAACTGACTTTGAGCGCATGCGCACATTTATCATGTTGGAGGCAGATTTGAAACTCTGTGGTAACCACAGAGTTTTTCCTTCGTGAGTATTTCAAAAATCGTGAATTTTGTGATTTTTTTCTGAAAATTTCATCTCTGGGAAAAGTGAATTACTCTGTATTAGACGTTTCGAGATGATGCTTTCGTCAGGTATTGTTTAAAAGATATTTTTGAGATCTTTCGCTTTCCATGCTTCTTTAAAGGAAAATGCCACCAAAAACAACGTATTTTGTATCAATATAAATCGAGTAGTTCCACTCGATAACAACAAGTTCAGTTCTTTAACCTGACACCAGACGGCAGACGGAGGTGCTGAAATTAATCAATGACGTCACAAGTTCTAACACAGTCTGCTGAGCAGATCACAAGACGCTTACTGGTGTTAGCTTATCGCTTGAATTCATCGTTTTACACCAATAAATCATCAAAATTCGATGTAAAAAGCTCGTAAATATATTGAGCTTTTAAACAAATGAGCCGTTTTATTTCGCTATCACGGATTTATAGAAATTTTGAACGTACCGTAGCCTACAAAATGCGGTAGATCAACTTACCAAGGTCGGTAGCGGGAAGTTTTGAGTCTTTTCGGTGATAAATTAGAAGTTCCCCTTGGCACAGAACCGCGTACAGGGAAAATGTGTACAGTAAAAATGGTTTGAATAATGCATATATATCTGATTAAAGATTCCCCTAGCATCTGACCATAGCAAATCGAGTTAAACAACAACTTTTTGTCAGCAAACACTGAATTAGCATGCGCTCACACGGCTGCCTTCAAATTTTCATGAAGCCGGTAACGCAGTAAGATATTTATTCATATTTCACTTCTCAAAACATTTGCATTCACGAACACTCCTAAGGCATTACAAATTGTATCTGCTGAGACAGACTTTGACACTTTGTTTCAGTTTTATACAAACATTGGTTATTAAGGTGAAAACAATTTATTTTGAAACAGAACAATGCCGGCCACAGGCACGGAGATATTTCACGGCCTCAAACTTGGTATTAACAGCGTACTTTTCGTTCTTTACTGCCGATAACCACTTCCGAAGCATTTCGGATTCTCGAGGAAATTGACGAAAACGATATACCCGTTTTCCTCGTAGCTTCACGGTTTGCGCAAGAGAGAACGATACGCTACACTGTAGCGGCACACACTCAGCGGAAGAACCACTTACGTCGCTGTGTCGTGTACTCACCTTCCTCACAGGTTAACGCGACACCTTTCGGCGAGGTGAGATCGACTGTATACGAGGTGAGGTGGATATGGACCAATTATAGGGTAACAAAAACTCATTAAACGGGGTGTCATTCTTTTTTGATTAAACACCCATGGAGATGACATGAACACATTCGGTAAATTGATTGTCGTTTACAATACAATTAATTTTCTATGAGTCAGAGTGACGGACGTGTACAACCGTGTACCAATGTTACGCAGTTTCTGCAGTGTTAAGCAGCGCGCTAGGTTTAATATTTTGGTTAACAGCATAATTAAAAATGAAGAATAGCAAGGAAGATGTTATAATTTCATTAATTGAAAAAAGTATATTTTCTGCAAGGCCCATTTTTTCTTCTTGCTTTTCCAAAATACAATGGACTTGTTCAAATCATCAAACAACAATTACAACCATTGGACATTATAATTTATTGTTTTCATAATTTGTTCTTTAACATTTGACTAACCCACAATATTCAATCATTGTGTCACTTTCAAACGAAAATGAACTTAACGAAACCCTGGAAGGGATTTGAATTTCAAATTGGGTGACCTTGTAAAAATTGACGAATACATGACTGAAAAATAAACTGGACCGTATCGTCACCACCGTGAAATTAGGTACTGAGAGTAACATGTTTGAAGTTTTGCGGTCATCGTATAATACTCTTGATTATAGTTATGACATTTGTATATGTAATACCGGTATTTTAATTTTATTGAACACAGTAAAAAGGTACCACATGGTAAGTTTATTCTGAGCAACTGACCATAAACATAAAGATAAAACAATAGAAATATTTTAGAATAGTCAAAATACAAAATTCATTGTTTTATTAAAATACTCCCCTTGCCAATAACTAAAGGAGAATCTGCAGTTATTTTATATTTTTTTGTAAACTTTTAGAACCTTTTGAGACGACGGACGTGCGTTACCTTGATGTCCAACGTGTAGCTATCATGAAGTTTCGATTTTAAAAATGGCTTTAGAAACATGGAGAAGCGTTCGATTCATCGCTTAATTGCTTATGAAGTATAGAAATTGTATAGAGAGTTTGGTGCTGAAATGATGAAGAACCACTGCTGGCACTGTAGCGATGAGACCTATGGGTGGCAATAGTATCAAGATATGGGGAACAAGTATTCTTAAAGATACAGTGCATCAGGCGTCACTTCATAAGATCAGTTTTGCTTTCTAGGGAGAACTCGTTCGCGCCAATATGGGATATAAATGGTAAGGAAAAATTGAACAACTTAATCGTAACATCTTTACAATTTACTTTTACTGGTATAAGTTAAAACATAGATCCAGTGGCAACAGACACAGTCAGAATGGCATGAAATAAGAGCAGAGACCTCTTTTGGCATCAGCCAGCTGTTAATTATTTCTATTAATAGATCATAATCCCACATAACAATTTTCTTCGCTAATATAGAGTTTAGAAGTCTTAACAACCTATTATGAAGGCGTAACAAGTATAACCCTCTTTTGTTATTCGTTGTTTCCCTTTTCGTCACCATGCAAGGCATGATTCGGACTAAACCTATTTAACTCGAAAATAAAACCGTATTGCTCTAGTCTGAACAATGTCGATACACTGAAATTCTTTACAACTCTAAATACGAGAAGAATAATCTAAAGTAGCAGTTATTTTCGAGCTAAACAACGCAGTAAAAGTTTTGAAAAAAAAAAAGAATTATTATTTTACTTTTCCAAACGCCGGGTTTACCTGCAGGGTTTGCTAAAGTAGATGCACCTTCGTTGAAATCCAAAGCATAGATATTGATATGACGAATGACAATTTATGATATCAGTACCAAATTTAAATTCAAAGTTGTTTCTCTCCTGGGATTTGGTCGAAAATGTAAAATATTTTTCGTCATTTCCACAACCATTAGATCGTCATTTTGTACGCCGCTTGTCTAAAATTGACAACTTACAAATCCCGTTCATTTTCTTAGAGAAAACTACTATAAAACAATAGTCTGAAAACATATTTGCAAAATCTAACTCCTAACACACAACCACCGGAACTGTCCATCAATAACTTATTTTGTAAATACGTCATATAAACAATGAACACACCTATACCACCCAAGCCTTAATTGGGTATATATAAAATATAGACATATTTTCTCTTTTGTAACTCTCTCAGGGGGGGGATCAACTTCTATTACGTAAAGCATAATTACATACGACACTTTCACTCGAAAGAAGTAATATCAGAGTAGTTCATACACAATTTTATAAATTTTCTTAGTACATTATTTGAAAAGATGTCGCAAGGAAATAGCATTGGGTTGGGGCGACTGACGATCGTAATCTGTGCAAGAGAATATGTGGTGACACCTGGTGACGACTACACACTGCAAAACCTTGTTTTCGGTGGTCTGTTTGCCGCTGCCCTCTTCTACAGCCTGCTTAAGGAAACACCTAGAAACTTATTAAAAGTGGGATCAAAATGTGACATTTGAGACCCATCAACCCAAATTTTGCTTGGGCTGCCACCAGTCTCCTCTCATACTATCTCCACCTCACGAAACAGGCTTCATCGGTTTGATTCTTTTCCTGTGGTCCCACTCTCGCGCCATCTATTGTTGACTGTGAGCTGGTGCTTTTCTGAGCGCGAACCACAATTATTTCTCTTGTGCGAAACTCGCTTTGTTGGTCGGATTGTATGTAACAGGCTGCAAGTGGACTAAACCAGAATCACGTAAACACGGATAAATTCTGAAAACTTCTTGGGGGAGGGCAAAAGTCGGTCAACGAGGACCAGGAGNGTTGGAGTGGTGGCGCGACTGAGTAGCTGGCTTTCAGTTCATGGTCCATCCGGCATGACCTCGGCACGAGGCAAACTGGTTTGGTGAACTCTAATTAAATTGTACTCCCTTTTCAATCATGTTTAGGCCCACGGGCCTGCTAGAGCGACGAGGTGAGAGGGTGGATATAAAACGGTTGTTGGTGACAGCGTTGTGCACCCGGCTGCCGCTAAATGGGTCGGGCTACGGATGGAGGTAGTAAAACTGGTGTCTATCTTGGCCGAAGGGGAATCTGGGTGGGTTGTGGCGGAGGCGAAAGTGGAGTAGAGACTTCGATCGGCATCATCAAAGGGAAGTGACTGTCTTTGGTGTAATTATAAAATGCACAATATGCAAATTAAACAAAACACGAGGCGAAAAGATTTTTTAAAATTGGAGTTTGGACCACTTTTAGACACATTCGAAATCAAAGTGTGCAACTAAGGCCACTTGTTCATGTTATTTCAAAGTCACAAAAAGTGAACCACGATAACCACACTTAGATTTTCAAAAACTTGTCAACTTCAGTGACCGGTTTGGTACATTATAAAGTCGTGGCTAAGTGCGCGCATGAGAGAACGACATCTATTGGTTACAGTGTAAAAACTATTTCGTTCGGAAACACGCGAGTTCGACACGGAAGATACCGATATCCGTCACGTG
Organism: Phoronis australis; assembly: GCA_002633005.1. Taxonomy (NCBI): domain Eukaryota; kingdom Metazoa; phylum Phoronida; family Phoronidae; genus Phoronis; species Phoronis australis. Next base: position 928,762 of record NMRA01000100.1, read on the forward strand.
ACCACACCTTTCCTGGCGGGGCGGTGTGCATAGCTAACGTACTTTCGGCAAGCAGTTACCTCAGCGCGAGTAGGATTTTACCTCTCGGAGGGTCTTGAGCAGCATATTGGGAGTTTCGACTTAACAACCGGTCAACATGGAACCCGATGATTATATGGCTCAAGAAGACGAGTGGGATCGTGATGCACAACTCGACCAAGAATGGGAGAAACAACAGAAAAAGGTTTGCTCTTTTGCCGGTGAAATGTCGAAACTGGTTTTCACTAATGTTATCCTGTTTAACCGGCATTTTCTGAATGAGCTTGAAGAGACTATCTGTGAAGGGTTGACCCAGTTTTAGACTTTAGACATAAACTAAAAGGTTCACTTTACAATACAATTTTTGAAATGCCTTGAACATGTCGTGGTGACTCATGATTATTGAAGAGTGATTAATGAATCGGAGACAGATTGAATATCAGATTGTCCTGGTAGTCATTTTGTATTGTTTGACTTTGACCAAGTCTCTGCTCTAAGTATTGATTGCTCTCAATCTCTACGCATTGCATCCGAGTTGTATTGCATTGTGTAGCATTTTTAACCCCTGTATAGGACCATTCAGAAGACCTACAACTTAGACACTGGACTGGTCAGATATTACTGTATTGGACCTTGATTTGGAGAACCAGTTTCATCCACTGAGTAACGACTCCGTGTATTCAGTGATTGCCTGGTTCTCTAAATCTGAATCCCCTATATCCGACCAGTGCCCAGACTTAAACAGTTAAGTTTTTTGTTACAGAAAAATATTAATTTTATGGATCCTGACAGTTTATAGTAGACAAAACCATAGAAAACCAAATGGTCAAAGTTCTGGTATTTACAATAAAAACAACTCGTTTTTTATTTCTTTGTAAAATGCGACATTCTGGGATTTGTACTGTATAAAGCTACGTGGTGCCATGACAACTCTCCAGGCGTAGGAGGTAATTCTTGAGATCAATGAGCATTAACCCACATTGCCAAAGAAAACAATTTTTGATTTACGCCACTATCTGGTAACGGTGTTCTCAACTAGTTCCTTACTCAGATGATGTTGTTTGGCTTGCAAAGAATGTAAAAACTGACCGTAATGCATGAGACCATGCTAAGCACTTGATATGAGCTCCGCACTCATGAGCCAACTGTATGTTGATCGTAATAATGATTTTTCAGTTCTGTGAGCTAAGAAATCACATGCAGTTTGAGTAAGGACTAAGGTGTGATCAATTTCATGACAAAATGGATGCAACTTCCTTACTTTTGGACAACGAACAGTTCATTTCAGCAGCACCTTGTCATATTCTAGCGGCAAAATACTGACTTGTTACTGGAGGAGACGACACGGCTGTTTTGGCTCGTACGCATTCTAATACTAATGTGCTTGTTCACAAAAAATGTTGAAGGCAGTTTGCGAGCGAATCCACTGTTCGGATAAAGACCCAGATCTGGCTTACTGTACTTAACCGTAACCACCCTCCGATTTTTAAATTTCCCAATTTAAGACCACTAACCATTTACAATAAGTAGTTCGGTAAGAACTTTGCTACGACAATACCTTGCATAGAAATCAAAATATTGTACACTTAAGTAACACATTTTACAGGAAAGACTCAAGTGTTTCTGGTTATCATATTCCTAAAGGACAAACATGTATTTCCTTTTTGCATTAATAGACTCTGATTTTCTCATGATAACAGAGAATGGACATTAGTCATGAAATTAAAGGTTTCAAATGCAATTCACATATTTTAGTTCTACAATATTGTAGTTTAAATAGTTTTGCTTTTTAACAACAAAAAATTAAGAGTACAATCCATCAAGTTCAATGATTTTGGCCACAAATCGATCCACGAGCATTTTGCAGCTGATGAGTTCAAGTAGTTTTTTGTCGTTTCTGAAGTTGGCGCTGTTCTTTTTCCGGTTTCGTGAGACACAATAAACATGGCGTGCATAAGTTAACAGTAAAACAGAACTGCGGCAGCAAAGTCAACTAAGCGGATAATATAAGGCGAACCCTGGTCATATTTATGTTATTTATCACTTTGGAATAGCAAAACGGAATTGGCTACTTTACAAAACAGGATTTTATGTTTGCTAAAATGGGATTCCGTGTTTTTGAAAACGGATTATCATTGCCTCTACATTAGAAATGAAACCACCGTCTTTGCTCAAGTATATGTCGGAAGTTTCTGTTTTTTACTTGAAATTCCTGTCCCAAGGCAAATTGCTGTATGCAGTAGACCTAAATGACTTTTTAAACTTTTTACAGACTGCTGAATCAAGTACTACTGAAGTGGAAGTTGTTTTTGTCATAAGGGTAATCATACTAAATAGTCATACTGAATAGATGATATAATGTGACAGCAAGAACGATATTTTTAATTATAAAAATGGAATAATTTTGTTCCCCCGTTACAAAAAATATAAAGTAATCTAGTATCCTACAAGAGTGTTCCTATGGAGTCAGGATAGAGTTTAGTGGTTCAATGATTCGGCATATTTTTATTTACTGCGCAGTCAACACTTGCTGCATCATTTTCCTTAGATATTATTCATGCAATATGTATACAATTATATTTACCTATCTAGCTACCCATCTTTTAGGAGTGAGGTAAGATGGGGGACATTAGGAACACCCGTATTGTAATGCATTGTTGTATCCAAGGTCAGACTGGGTCAGGTCACGAGAATACACATTAACCTGTGCAGTTGTGCTTCAAGCTGTATCTATCTGAGTTGATCCAGTCTTGGGTCAAACACTGCTTGATGCTGATAAAATTAAGATTTAACATTCACATTTCCTCTGGCATGAAGTTATCCTTTATTGACACCTTTCACCGTTCATTTAGGTTAACGCCAAGAGCGCTTAGGTCCAAAAACTGTGTGGCACAACAATTCATGAATGCTTTAAAACCACATGCAGCGCCATATTTGACAACAATTGTTTTGGTTTGTGTTTTGAGGGTGGAACCAGTTGTTCTGGTTCTTAATGCGCTGATGTAGTGTTCCTAATTACACACGCAATGACTAGACTTAATAGTGGACCGCTCATACTGGTGCTTCTTTACTCGAGGTAGTGGGTTCAAGTCCCACCAGGTCACACTGCCAAACCCTTGAGCCAGGTTTCTAGCTCCTCAGCTCGGTTTTAACCATATATTAATAAAGCATAAAAATATTTCCAGGTGATCAGTGCAATGGGCCCACATGCGAGGCCTGCGCACGTCTGGTACAACGTGTATCAGACCGCCTGCAATTATTATTTTTTTTTCATACTGGTGCTCTCTAGTGTAATGAGAGTGAGAAAGTGACTTCTGCTTGATCGCGACTAAGACTTGGTGGACAGAAATTCAATTACTACATGCAGTGGTTCGTTAATTAAATCCCATTGTCAGCCCCTCCTATTGTTTGATTAGGTTAAGTTCAGTGATTTATTTTAGCTTTTTCAAATCGTCTGGAATCGAAATTCTGCCGCCACTGGCTTTGGTGTGGATTCTTCTTCATGGTGGGAAATGCGTGTAATACGATGTCCTTGTTCATCTGTGGATGTTTCATGAGGTTTACATTTTTCTATAAAGCATTAGAACACCCCACCAGATAGCAGTGGAAATTTGCCTACATTATGATAGCAGGGTAGATGTTAAAATGCTGTTGATGTACCTTTAGGCTGGAACTTCCTGTTCGTATTACATGGAATCTGTAGGTGGTGTTGAACATCTGTCCACCCAAGACCTGATTTCATCTAGTGGGATAGTGAATTTCGGTATGGTGCGATTATTTTGAAAATCAGCTATTGGCTCTGGCAATTGGCATTGTCCGTAGACTGGCTTAGGTTGACTTGCTTCTTCAGCCGGAATATACCGATTTTTGATATTCATTTCAGATTTTCTGCATGACTCACTGCAGAACATCTGCTGGTATATTTGTTTTTGAATTGAAGATCGTGGGTTAAACCATTCAATTTGTGCCAGAAGTTTTCTGAGGATATCTTTCGTCAATGTGGTTTATGTCTAGTTGTTAAAAAAACAATTAGGAAACTGCCGGGGACGTTCTTAGTTTGGATTATTTGTAAACAAAATTATTTTTTCCTATTCATGGGCCTTTTTATGTGCTTTCCTGTGTTATTCGCCATTAACAGGTATTCTATATAATATATGTTTTATGACGCTTGTCTGTGACCTATTATGAATTCCTAGATAGGATAGATAGATTGACCTACATGAAGTCTATATATCCATTTGGGCTCAAGTCGATTGTTGATTTATCCCATCCCGGCAGGCTCAAATCGTTTCGTCTTCTCTTTTATACTACCAAGACCCGAGTTGGTTTAGACAGTGCAAGGAATTCTATATTCCGCTGAAGACTCCTGTCACCCTTGCAGGACAGATTGACATCCCTCCAGACTTGGAAGTAGTGCCATCTTCTCACCATCCTTCCATTATTGCTTTTCGGTTTTCTTTCGCCATAATAATGTTGTAGAATGTCAAGCACGTATCACCCGGCGTGGGAAATCATGGTCGCACAATGAGGGTTCAATCGGAATTAAAGCCCCAAGTGTAAACAAGGCATAAAGCTATGTTCACACCATTACTATTTCTGATTCACCCAAGTTAGTGCCTCGGTGCACCATTGTGTCCAACAAGATTTGACATCAGTGGCACCTACTGAGTTACGGACGGACATCGGGGAGTCATGACCCCGATGTGGCCAGGGTCCTAGAAGATGTCAGGAAGTTTAAAGGGCGAAACATCTAATGATGGGACTCCCTTCCTCTGACGATCGTCTTATCTTTCGCTCCCCGGAGTTTCTTACCACTAACTTCTGGGACTGCCTTGTTCACACCAAGTTAAAAGTGTATAACCTCTCGCTAAACCACTCATTGAGGGTAATAAGTGTTGAAACCAGTTTTTGAATGTTCAGAGTGGGAGTTTTACCTTCCAATCGTTTTCAAAAGTTATGACTGCTTTGGTGTGAAGAGGTATATAGGACAAGATGTGAATGAACCCCTTTTCTTTGCCATTTAGGTATATGCGCCTGTATATTAAACCTCTTGCAACACCCGAATTCAATATCCTGTGTTTATTGGCAAAGTTTCCATAAAACTATGGACCCTATCTAATAGTGCTTATCCTTGAAAGTTGAGTATGGTTAGGCCTAAGAAAAAGGTAAAACTGGTTCTGATACTTTTTTTTTGAAAATTGATGCAGTTAGTTGTTGAATTTTCAAAAAGAGTAGCGTGATACCATTTCCTAACATAGTTTCTCTTCCCTTCCTCCAATGTAGTGATGTTCCTAACTTCATTCTGTCAAACATGTGCAGGGTTTATGAGAGATCATTGTTACTGAGTTGTTTTAACCAATTCGTTAAATATAAGTTTAGATATGTTTGAGTAGCGTTTGGAAAAAAGGAACTGGCCTAAAATGAGCATTCAGTGAGGCGCATGTATCAAAGTGAGTGTTGAGCAGCCCAGAACCAGTTTTGATATTTTCTTTCATCTCACTGTGTGTGTTGACACGATTTGAAACTAGGTCAAGTAATTAATGGAAAAATAGGGGATGTTGAAAACACTCTAACATTAAGTTAAAAAAATATGTACTTATTCAAGAGACACGTTTATGTGAAACATTTAAGCTAAATTAATTGTTGGGGAAATTTGTATAGGCACAACAGCCTAATTGCATGCATATCTGTTATTTGATCTTACCTTTGTTTGGTATTTGATTTAAAATAAGCATAAATTTTGGCTGATGCTTGTTGGACAATTACTTTTTGTGGACTGACGTATTATGTCAGTCCACAAAAAGTCATTTCTTCATCCTATGCCAAAAATTTCTGTTATGATACGGTATTTCTAATTTGTTGGTGGCAAAAAAGTGACCAAAAGCAAGTAGTTAGAAAATTTGACTTTATTTGACGGAGTGCTCTGTAATGTTAGTGTATTGTGAAAATAACCAGTCGGTTAAGTTTTTGAATGCTGATCTATGTGGCCAGCCTTTTAAAAATAGTTTTCTAGTGAGTCAGTTTTAGCAAATATGTTTGTGGGAAATACTTTAATACTTTGATCAGATCCTAGCAACTCCCTAACAACTGATACGATTGGAAACTGATTAATTAACACGTAACCAGCCTACATTAATTAGTCATGTTTTCTATTAGTTAAGAGGTCATTAGTTGGGTACAAACTTTCAACGCAATGCATGTCACCTTGCCTCCTCCTCACCTTGAAACCTGTTTTGCCAGTGTGGCTTGGTTGCGTAGTTTAGACTTACCAGTCGCCCCCACATAATATTTTTAACCTTTCGGTCACATCGTTATGGAATCATCAGGTATATTCAGTATGTGTGCCATAATCCGGATGCCTTTACTTGGTTTTCCTATCACATCAGCTGTCTCGTCCACGGTTCTCTGAATGAGGCGCCCGGTGGGGTTGCTGGGGAGCGGTGGAAAACTTCTTGTTCATTTACTGATTGGCAAATTTATTTATTAACAATCACTGCCTGGACTATTCAAGTGTGGGTTGCCTCATCTACTCAATGGCATTGTAGGTCAAGGAAAATTCCTTCTATTGATAGGAGACTGTGATCAAGAGTCTGCCTGTGTTCTTATGACTCTTATGTTACTCCCATGACCAAAAATGGATAGCGTAGCTGAACTGAAATAGCACACAGTCACACACACACACACACAGCTTGTGTGAAAGCCGACTCTACTATAGCTGTAGTGAGCCTTGGGGTGTTAGCATTTATTCATAATTCTGATGCAAATGAAAATATTGTGCTGGTCTGGTGTGTATTTGGTGATGGGGCAGTGCACATGATTGTCATTATAGCACTTAGCATCATGGTTATGGACATGAGTTTTTGTGTTTGCCAAAACTGTGACGTGTGTTGTGGGTAATTGCAAGGAATCGCCAACTGTAGCGTTCCCATTCATTAATGCAATTCCCATGTGAAAATAAGGAGAAATAATCCGGTGTACTTTTCAAGCAAAATTCTTACTAGCAATTTTTTTCAATGGGATATGAATTTGCCAGGATTCTGAATTCCACCAAATTTCACTGTATTAATGTCGAGGGGGGGGAGGTTATTCATGACCTTGTGGTTTGTTGATTCAGTTTAAATTCCGATTGTTATAATTGTATCATGAACCTACTGTTGCTGGTGCACGCATTTTATGCACTGAATACGTCCGTGTATGCCAATAGGGGCGCCATAACTTTCCAGTATTCTTGAAAACTTTGGGAACAGAACTGTTTGCATAATTAATCCAGTGTATACATTTTCCTGAAATATGTTTTGGGATTTCAAGATGGAGACTATCATTTTATATATTATCTGAATCTGGAGTATTTGATGGCTGGTCTGATATCACGGTGTGTGCGAATGTAATCAAAACTTCAAAAGACAAAAGGACACAAACTATTAACATGACTCGTAGGTCGTCCTAATTGGTCCATAGATATGAGGCCCTGTGGGTCAACTGACCTTTAGTCATCTTTTTCTAAAGTGATTGATCAGTGCAATTATTCAGTGTTTGGAAAACCCATGATTTGTGAAGTACTGTGCCTTAACCACGGCTCTATTCTGAGTTCTAATTATTCAGACCCATTTCTTGCGGCAGCCTTCAGTGAAAGTGTGGTGATTACTATCAATGTGTTCTTTCAAAATCTGACTAGTCCTCAGATAGGTAGGTGACACCTGAATACAAGCTCTCTGCATGGCAGGTTTTGTCGTGGCGTGTTTCTTCTTTTGGCATTTTGCTTATGGAAGTTTACGTTGTGTCCAAGTCCGATGTTTGTGACTACGTAATGAATTCTTTGTCTTCACAAAATAACTTATTTTTCAGTATCTGAAAGTAAGGCTTTTTTACAGTAACTTGTAAATTGTGCTGATTCGATTAAGCCAAGCAGGGGTCATTGTCAATTTAGTTATTTTTGTCATTTAATAATTGTTTTGAATTTTTTATTCAATTTAAAGATGCATGTAGGTTAGAAAAGTGTTCTTGGCAACCATACTCTAATAGCAGGTGACAGACCAGGAGGCCACCCTCATTACTGGTTGTTCCCATTAGTGACTGAAATTAAATACCTACATGAACATTGCTTGATGACTCATAACTGTGTCCCTGACCTGGCTTTCTGTCCTTATAATTGAAAGTTGACATTCTATCAAGGTTTCATGACAGGACGCAATGTTAATATACATAAGCAAGGTCACAGGGTGGATGATGCTCCAAAAGTCTGCTTGTCCTCCTTAAATGTATTCAAACTTTTACTGTAAGAATGATAGTTTCATGCTCAGCTTGTAAAATTAACGCATACCTCTAGAGTTGTTTGTGTAAATTAGCAGAAAGGAAGGTTAGGAGGTGAAAACATGTCATGACACACAACTTGCAACACATTAGAATTTTTATCTTGTGGAAATCCTGCGCAGTATTATATTTTCCTGGTTTATGAATGAGGAAGAGTTTGAGCAATTATTGTCTGTTACAATGTTCACTATCTGTCTAAACTGCCATCATGTCATTTCCACAGGGAGCTTACTTCAAACAGCGCACATGGGCAGTGTAAACAGTGCTTGGGTTTATTGTTGAGTTTAATTATGCATTATTTGCAGAGGCTGAGAGCGTGCTTTTAACACCAATTTCTACTTTAAAAGTGACGAGGGTGGTGAGAAAAACACTGGCATAAATTGTAACTTTGCCAACTTTGTAAACGCTAACGTTTTTGTCTGAAAAACTGCTTACTGTAGTGCTCATGTTTTTGGCCACTCACCGTGAACCTAGTATTTGTGTCCACTTATGAATGACTTCTTCAGAAGCCTGGTGTAATGTCCACAGGTGTTGTCGTAAACAAAAGTAAACAGAGAATTGTCAGTAACTGGTTTGGAAGTGCTAATAATACAGTATGGGAATGGGATATGTATGGTCTGAGCCTGGATTACCATGATGGTTGGTTCAACAGACAGCAAGGCTGAATGCATTATTTCCATGGTTACAGCACTGTTATGCATCAACTGCATGTATTGAGTAATGATTTAGTAAATGAGGGTATGAGCATTTCAAAAGGATGTCATTGGTTTTAGGCTCAAAACGTGTTTTTGAGTGGATGTAAGTTCGAATTAGTCTTGTGGTTGATCTCAAGTATCGTACACATCATTCTCTTGATAGTATCACTTAGGCACTCTTGATAGATCGTTACCCAGTAATAGGTCTAGATCGGAAACTTGATTACATTTGATTCTTTTGTATGGTGGAGTTCTAAAACATCTTTCAAAATATATTCTAAATACCAGAGTTGTGCAATGCGTTTCTTAGTGTTGTTACCTCACGACGGTATTGCATGATTGAGGTTCTCTTGCTCCTTCTGGTGAACTGACTGACATGTGTACCGAGCTTGTTTGTCATTCTCAGAAAAGACAACAACAAAAATGCCATTCTGATAAAGTCACTATCTTCAGAACACACCTGTGACATTTATTACGAAATGCATGTCAGACATTCCTAACAGCCTTCCCACCTTGTATGTTTTGAGAACTCATTTTTTGAGGTGTTTTGTGTTGACGAAAATAGCATTTTTTCCACGAATGTCATTGATATTATAAATAAACTGGTGAATACACAGTGGTGCCAAACCAACCGGCTATTATACAATACCAAACTTCTAGCAACTAGTGTTTTTTATAATTCCATTTTTAGATATTGCATTCCAGAAATGGGGGTATGTTTTGTTGTTTTACGTCTAGTCGCAAATTGCTTTATTCAATTCCACCATGACTTGAACATGATGTGGATTTCAGAGATATGCAGGCAGAAACGTTAGACTGAAGTCGACAAAAAGTCCACCTAAACTGAAACTAGTGAATGAAATGTATGGTTTGTTTCAGTCTTGTCTCAGTGTACAAACTATTTGTTTGAGGAAGTGGTGTACTTAATTAGTCACCAAGGCACGGTCACGACATCAAACAATTATGGTGAGCCTGATACCATATTTAGTCAAACAATTCAATTCAAACACCATATTTAGTCATACAGTCTGTTGGTGTTATTGTGTGGTATTAATAATGTTTTGGAGAAGAGTGTAAAATCTTGAATGGTAACATTTGGGTGTTCACCCCATATTTTGCTAAGTGCCAATAAAGAAATGTTTTTCAACCGAAGCACCAAGTCAGGCTCCTCTCTGTGCATAATCAATACACTGTTCTCCATGACCTGATTGGATTTTTCGTAGTAGCAAGTTTAAATTCTGCCGTAACACGTTTGGCTTATATGCGTTAAATTCAGTGCTACCAGTTTGAACTCATAGGAGATTAGTCATTTCTTCATCCAAAGCAGAACATTTTGGATGTTTGGCACCACTTCAGTGTACTGCTTCCAAGTCTGTATACAAACCGTCACACGGACTTTCGAACATTTTTTTGTTTGTTGAGAACTGCGACCATATTTGTTTCTCTTTTAAGATACATTTCCAGTGCCTAGTGTACTTGGGGTCTATTAGAGGTGTTTTCATTGGCTAATTTCATTACTGTGAGCCATTTCAGGCTACAGACTGACTTATCAACAACTACATTATAGTGCCATTTTTCTGCAGTTCACATACGCATCTGTTTTAACTGACTTACTGGTTAAACAGCCAGATTTTTTCTTGGTGTGTGAACGGATACTTGTTAGTTCACCGCATGCACATGCGTTTAGATTTTTACTATTTAAGTGCAGTCATAGATGCTTTCTCGTTGGTGAATCATAGCTCAACAAAACAGCTGAGTCTGGTTCTAATTGTGCGCTTATTGAAAGAATGAGACCTGTAGGTTTTATCCCATCATTAGTGACTAATAATTTTCGTGTCACCTCTGGGGGCAGTTTCAGATATACCATAGGTTTGCAGGTCGAGTTAACTGGCTGTGATTGAGGCATGTCTTATCTGAATTCCACACTAGTGATACCTCTAAAATAACAATAGCATGCCGACAGATTGTGTTATCAAGATAGGAAATTATTGAAACAGTTGTCTCACTCCTCTGCGTTTATAGGCATCAGCTTGGTCACTGCCCTAGTTGGGTATGGTTTGAACCTGTTTTGATCAGCAGGGTCATTGACATTTTTTGGCCACAATCTACCCGGAGAAATATGGGAGAAAGGTGAAACATTAATTGCAGAACATTAAAAGCAGTGTGTGATCAAAGTCATGTAAACTAGAAATTATATCCAGATGGTCAACATGCTGAATCAGACCACTGTATGTGTTCATGAATATAGTTTGCATCCATTGCTTGTACTATTTTTCATTCAGTAAAATAATCCTAATTATCATTTTTCACTGCACGTCGTATGTGTAACGGTTAAAATGTCAATCACCAACAAATTATGTCAACTGGATTATAGGTTAAGGTGAAACTTGAAGTTGGAAGTTGATACGGTTTTGTTTGATTTCATGGAGAGTTATGGTTATAGTTTCGATGTGGCCACTAAACACCTGTGCAGAATACCTACAGTCAAGCATGCCATGTTCACACCAACAGTTGTAACTGTTGTGTAGTAACAACCTTTCACATTGATAGTCCTAATTGTCATAAACCTGGTGGGTGGCGAGGCAGGGTTCAGTGACTTTGAATGACCAAACATCTGACTTAGAACTCTTTAATTTTTTTGTTCGCATCAAAGTTTCTTTCACTTGACCCAATTTCTAATTCTGGTGAGGAAGACTGGCATAATTTTTTTCATTATCGAACATTTGACGACTTTTGCATATGGTAATTACAACACGAAGTTTATGAAAAATGCTGTAATCAGTAAGTGAGCTGTGAGTGACGCTACATTTTTTCCACCAAGAGCGCTGTCACCGCTGTATTAGAAAGGGCTGTTTGAGCTAAATATAATGGGTTAGAACTTTTACATGTAGATTTCCTTTCACATTGATGTAAAAGTGAAACCAGTTATAAACTATTATCACGATTAGCTATACGTAGCATTTATACCGGGTTTAAAAATAAAATTGTAATTGCTTTAGTGTGGACCCTACATTAAATTGTATTTTAGTTTTCAGGGTTTAACCCTGGATTTTTTGTGACTAAATATTGAATATAAACACCTGCACTACAGCCAAATGCAATTTAAAATGACGTGTGTCAACCCCCCAGTGTAATAGGTGGCACTTGTTCCTGGCTTGACCTCCTGCAAGCTGATGGCCTTCATCTGAATTATTCATAGGTAGTGATTTATGAACCTATAGTTAGTCTTTGTCAGGTACAGGCGTCACTGAGGGAGTGTTTGAGAGGGTTACAGTCTGAATTTCTTGTAGAATTAAGCTTGGACATTATACCAAATTAATATGTATTTTTTGACAAATTGTTTTTTTGGCCACAGCAATAACTGCAAGGGGAATGTTACCCTTGGTGTTCTGGTCAATGTGACTTATTTTACCAGTGACCAGACCTCTTTATTTCAGCCATAACATTCCTTGTGGCTTCAGTTCCACACCTGCATTCACTTGCCACGGGTCAGAGGATTCCACTCCTGTACTCTACAGAGGCTTCAAAAATTCTCCATTAACTCTAGGGGATGAAATTTCAGCCTAGACCCATGCATAGACCCATGCATTTCTCATGAGAGAATTATCAATCACATAATGGTTTGTGAGTTCGAATTAAGTTGTTGAAATTGTCCCTGGATTAAAGTTTGGTGTCTGTGGAATATTAAATGTTTTGTTATACAAGTTCAGGCACGTGGGTGTGTTCAAGGTGTTACACTACTTGTCTGCTATTAGTAGTGACGAAGTGCAGTTTTGAGGTTCGTGATTCCAATTCACACATATGTCCAAATTATTTTCATGCTCTATTGTCGGCTGTGCGTTTTTGTTCTGAAGTTTGGCAGTCAGAACATGCGAATTGCTTATCAATTTTATTGTCACTTAAGATTTGTTTTAATATGTTCTGAATTTACTCTCGAATGGTAAGTGAAACAGGTCCCTGGACTTTCTTTGTCTGTTATTTGCTGAAGGGCAGCTATGCTCGTTACTCAGGAACTGGTGTCTAGTTGTAACTAACTCCAGCTAACTGTGGCCCAGGTCTGTTGACAGACAATACAAATATCTCAACAGCTATTTGATCAGCTTTGCCCTAACCCAACAATAGATGACCTAGATTTAACACCCCTTACCAGAGAAAATGGCATTCCAGAGCATTCAAATTAAGTAAACTTAAGCTGGGGTTTTCTTCCTCTGCTGGGTTACATGCAGACTAGTTGTACAGTATTCTGGTTAATTTGGCATGAATTACTAGTGCATTGCTTCTGTTCAGCTATTAGACCACTCCCCATAGGATAAATGACTGACACACTGGTCAATATTTTACTTGTCATCTGGCTGCCTGTGTAAATTTGTCTACTAAATGAAATCCTGATGTTTAGTTTGCTTCTGGGTGAAGGATACTGCCTGCATTACAACTAATAACACCACTTTGATTTCTAGCCAGAAGCTAGCTACCTTTGACAATGACTCCATTAATGCGACTTTGTACTTAAATATTTCTAATGGCTGTAAAGTTCTGATAAGACTCAGCAGGTAGACCTTTACCTAGGTGTCTCCCCCAGGCATAATACTCAGGTTGACTTGATAATCTGGCTTGCATAATCTGTTATGAGTTCCTTACTTATCATTTGTGGCTGGTTTATGCACTATAATTATCTTTCTCATCAAGATGTATTTTGCCAGCTTGACTGGTTCCCTGTGTAAACCAGTCAGAAGCAGTGCTTGTCTTATGCTGGCCATAACCTGGGCTGTGTTGCCTAGATCAAGCTTCTTGACAGAATAACAGAAAAAGTTAAAGCCATTTTTACAGGAGGAACAGTTGTCACCACGCGAGTTGTCACCACGCAAGTTGTCATGGCGCGAGTTGCCCCTTTGCGAGTTGTTCTACTCTTGTCAAATGTACACGACATTAGATTTCAAACTGGATCAGAGTGATTCATTTACACAAAAACTGTCTGCGCATGCTTGCTTAAACACTAGCCAACGTCCAAACCATGTGGAATGCCAGCAGATCACCTGTATATACGCTTGCGCTTGCGGTAACAGAGATGATCCTGCCTTGCCTCAGTTTACGTTTAGACATGTAGTTGACACTTGAGCAACTGATCCAGTGCAACTATCTCTCTAAAGTCCCGTTTAGATATCAACTTTTGGCCTGGCGCAACTGACACGGAGGAAATTGACCCATGTCAAGCGGCCGTTTACACACACAATTCACTAACCGTGGCAAGACGGAAATTAAAGGCTGGAGAGACTGGATCACACATGCGCAGGTTTACAAATGACGAGAGTTGCAGAGACAAAGAACCCGTACGTAGGTCATTGCTCAAGCGCAGTAGAGATGATCCTTTCCACCTTACTCCAGTTTCGCGTTTAGACTTATAATTGACACGGCGCAAGATGTTCAGGCGCAAATTACTCTACCTCACAAACAGATGGCAAAAATTTGTCACCGCGGTGTCAATTTGCGCTGTGTCAGTCCGTTTACACATTGGAACAGCTTGTTCCGTGTCAGCTGATCCGTGTCAACTTTGTAAGTGTAAACGGCACTTTTACTGGTATCATAAATGGCCGCCGTGGTGTCAACTTGCTCTATGTTAGTCGTTTTTACATACACACTTGCATCCAATCAGCTGTTCCGTGTTAGCTGCTGTGTGTCAAGTGCACCTCGTGTAAACGACACTATAGAATTTATGAAAAATTGAACCATTGAATGTTTGGTTTCACTGCTTTCAAAGTTGAGACTATTATACGTTAATATTGTACATTAATGTTGTACATTAATATTGTGCATTTATATTGTGCATTAACATTATTGTATATTAAAGGGACGTTATCAGTTTTATAGCTTTTGGGATAACTGTTGGATACTACTTTCCCACTGACCAAACTGGAGTAAAGATCGGTGTAACATACCTTTAGCTAATTAAGATAAGCAACCGTGTTATATTGCCAACGTTCCACTGAACTGGATTTACAGCCATCTCAGGAAATATATGACCAAAGATGGGGTATGTGTTGACCATTTGAAACCAGACCCTGGTGAAGGTGAAGTCAAAATGGAGTAGAAGGAATGATCATTCAATTTGCATTGCCACAGGTTTACCAGGGTTGCAGTTTCAAATGGACACCAATTTGAACTTGTCTTTCTGGGAGCTCGTGATACTTTTTACACCAAGACACTAATGCTGATGCGATTCAAAGACAGACTGAATGGAGCATAATGGCGCTAAGCTGAACATGCTCACGCAAACTCGTCAAAGCGACAGATTTTTTTTCTGCAGTACCCATATTTACTCCATTGAATTAAGCGCCCCCCAAACTTATGCTGCTAGATTGAATTTTACGTCGGTCACTAATCCCATGTTCTGGACAAAAGTAAATTTGATACTGCAGTAAATTTAGTCCTGTAGTAAGTAACCTTTCCCACTAAAGTTAAGCGCTTGCGCTCAATAAAGTAAAGGGGGAGTAAAGGTTCAATGCAGTTATAGACTTTTTGAAGTTATAACTTTGAGCAGAGCTGTAAAACAACATCTGTTATGCTTTCATGATTTCATTACAAATTGCCAATTCTTGCCATTGTCGCCTAACCACTCTCTGAAATCAAGAGCAATGACTTGAACTGTTGAGATATGCTTACATAGGGTATTTCTGCCATTTGTCTACTGGGGTTCAGTTATTGCCAGCAAAGTGTTGGGCTGTGGTTATGGGTTTGATTCTGTATTGCATTTGATCTCAGAAGTTACTTTTTCCCGGTTGTCCCTTTAACAAGCGAGGGAGCGAGCGGACAATATGGCCAAATGTTTTGGTTTATGAGGTGAATGATGGAGTGTATTGGTGCTCACATTTGTTGAAGTGAAGACCAGATGTTTCCTTGTATGGTTGGCTGTATCAGCCACTACTGTGAACATAATGAGTTCAATGAAATGGTATACAGCACCCTTTAATTGAATTCATCCCTGACCAAACATGAGATGTATGCCTACAGTTTCCTCCTTAAGTATGTCACCGTGAAGGAAAAACATGTGTTCTATAGGGTAGTGTCAAAGCTGGGGAAATGTATTCAGTTGGACCACTTGAGTTTGTCTTGTCTGTTACTAGACAAAACCAAAAATCAGTACTGGTAGATGTTTGGGTTGTTGACTGGATGTGTAGGTGAATACAACGAGATATAATTCTAAACTGTCCAAATGACCTCTCTTCAGATAATGTAGTTTATAGTGCTTCTCTGTTAGTCTGGCTGTCTGTCTAGTTAACAAACTAGAATGCCTCACATTCTTCCATGTTATTTTTAGACACATTTGTGAAAAGTGTAGGTCTCCCTCTCATGGTTTACTGATGCAGCTTGTGGAAATGAATCGGTGCTGTTTTTATTGTCTTCCTGATACTGTAGACAGTCTATTACATAGTTTTAGGCTCCCAATGGATATCAACATGAGCCTTTTTTCACGCTGTCACTGAGGTTTTCTATCTCCTGGTTTACAGAAATGAGCCTCATAGGCAGATTCTCAAGGTGACTTTATTGTTCATGTTGTAGATTATAAATCCCTGATTGATTGTCTGTACCCTAATATGGCATCTGCACTGCAGAACTTGGACAGACATTGATTTGCATCTCACCTCCTGACAGGGCTACCTACTGTTTACAACACTGTACACTGTAATGTTCTCCTAAAATTGACCTATTCCCAGGATTTTGAGTGACGGCTTAACTATCCAATCAGAACACAGCATTCTTAAAACACTTTCCTTTCCAAGCCACCATTTTATCTGACAAACAACACGTAGTCATGTAAACTTATTGTTTGTCGACTTTTTGCAAGGGGACGGAGCTTGCGATAGGTCAATAGCTGGACATCCCAAAGAATCTTGTGTCTAATGCCCCATTCACGAAAATGCTTTCCCGTTCGGCAGTAGCGAAAATGTCGGTCAGTTGCAAGTGTCAGTTTCGCTGATGTTGGTGGTGTGAGTCTGTACCCCAAAACTGCTGACATTTGCGTTATCATTTTTGTAGCTAAACTGGTTACTTCAAGGGACACATTGAGTAGGTGCAGTGGAAAGAGGCCATGTGTTGTTCAATTCATTCCAGAGAGTGATCGCATTTTTGATAACAATTTTCATTTTCAAAGTGATTCCGGTAGTGAGGAAACTAAGTAACTTTTGGCAAAAATTGACCCCTTCGCAGACAGCTCGAGCTCATCTGTCTGTGTACAACATTTTCTAATGAAAAACTGCTTCCGTTTAGATACAGAAAACCCCCGCTGGATGTTGCTGTATTAGTTTTCCCAACGAAAATTGTTCCCATAATGGGAGTTAGTCTGGCTACTGCCATAATGGCAGAGGTCTGAGTGTTGTTTTCAATGCAGTGTGCAGTTTTGTTCTGATTTACAGTGTCTTTTTAACTGGTATCTAGTTCAACAGTGCGAACAGAACTGATATTTTACTGACCATTTTAGTACTGTGAACCACAAGTTGTTTCAAAATGGAGTCAGCAAGTACTTTTTCCCTTGGTCACTCATGAACATGTGCACCAGTTGACCATGTGACCAGGAGAGCATTCCGTAAACTTAGTTTCTTACAAGAACAGCATGAACTAGCAAGACCTCGTAAAGTCTTGGGAGCTTATCCTGTCCAAGCAAAATGGTGGCCACCGAGTTGATTGGTTGGTGAGGTTGAAGTGTTGAATTATGGGATTGAAGTCTGCATTTCTGTGAAGATTTTTCATCGGGAGAGCAAGCTAATGTGTTGATCGAGGTCTAAGGAACTCTTAGATTCTGGTTTATATTCATATTCTTGTCTGGTCTATTTCCTGTCATTCACAAGTGGCTGCAGGTTGGTACCAAAACACAGTTCACTGGATATGTCCAGTGGGTCATTGCC
This sequence comes from Phoronis australis, assembly GCA_002633005.1. Classification (NCBI taxonomy): domain Eukaryota; kingdom Metazoa; phylum Phoronida; family Phoronidae; genus Phoronis; species Phoronis australis. The sequence continues at coordinate 946,682 of NMRA01000100.1, forward strand.
CTTCAGGTTGTTTAGCATAAAGTGTCAAATTCCCTGTCTTTAGTTTGTCACTGACTTATTGATTCCTTCCACAAAACCACTGCAATTCTACAGGAAGATTCCAAAGACTACCCCAGGATTGCTCGTTGGTTTTTGGCACCAAATGGCCAAGGTAGAGCTCAGAAAAGCTGACCCCTCGCTAAAAAGCACGACTTAGTGACATTACGGGTGATATTGCCGTGTATTTTAAATTAGAACACTTGATTTTTGGCTAGATTTTAGCGAGGTCCTAGCGTTACTGAACTCTACCCAGCTCTGTATGAAGTGCCGGAGGGTAAAATGTCAATAAAATGTCAAAACTTGAATTACTCACTGCCTCATGAAAGGCATCCTTGTTAATTTATGATTATGGTATTTCCTTGCATTTCCTGTCCGCAAATCTCACGACCTTGGAAAAAGTGACTTAATACACTCAATGACTATTAGCAAAGTCTGAAAATGTCAAATATGCCTGCAATGTTCTTTTGTATTCAGGTGGCTACCTGATGCTACAGGTACAGCACTCATTGGGAGAACTTTTTAGGTTGAACCCCTGGTCTTATGAATGGTCATCGTGGCTCTCAAATTTCCATTTAGTCTTGTTGAAGAAGGCCATGAGTTGATGTTCACTAACATCTTGTGTGTCGGTGCAGTTCATTCGAGTCTTAGTGTATAGTTGGTCTAAAGGAATTCTCAAGTACTACCAGAAAATTAAGTTTTAGAAAATTGTGTGCGTTCACAACATTGAATGTAGCCATTGAAAAATGAAAAAGTGCAATTTTTATTAATTATTTTTCTTCCAGTTTGGTCTGCATTTTGTGTAGCACATACCAGATTTTCAACTTTGGTATAGCCAGCTGTATTTCTGTGTGGAAAAAAAATTGACTGTTAAGAATGCATGCTGTTTGCAACTTTTCAAGCCTTGAAGTAAGCATTGTTATTATCGTTATCATTAATATTAATTATTATGGAAATACTTCAAACAATTGACAGACCTGTTGAATTTGTTTGAATTATTCAATACAAGCAAACACTGAGAACTCTTTACTCTATTATAGGCCTAATTTTTTCTGTATAGGTATCATCAAACATCAGCTGGTAAACATTGATTCGAGAAATAACGAAATGGTAACTTTGGCAATTTTTATTGTTTGAAATAACCGAAGTTCTATCATGTTTATTTAAAGTTCTTTCTAGAATTACTTCAAGTAAGATTTGTGATTTTGTTTCTGAGTTTGGCCTTATGTCAGAACAGTCTAGAATTCAGGGGCATGTCTTTCCATGAAAATCTGATGTGGAACAGGTGCATGAGTAGTTAACTCCCCTCAAAGGCCATACCACATATCTCTGGGTCTTTGATAAGGCCTTGATCTGTGTGTCTCACAGAAGCTTCATCAATCACGTTAACAGACTGTGGATGGACTACTGTAGATGTTGAGTACATATCAGAGTTGTGCAGGTCTAGGTCATAGTGAGGGTTCATGCAGTAGGGTGAAAGACCTTAAGGGTGTTCCACCTCTCAGTCCAGGTGCTGAGATATTCCTAAGTTGATTCTTGCGCCATCTAATAAGTCAACAAATGCAAAATACCCCTGGACTTTCTACGCAGTATGGTTTCCATAGAGTAATTTTGTGTAACCCCTTAAAAGTGTGTTGATTATGTATTATTTTCTGTTGATTTGTAGTGCTGCTGTACAAACTAAGACTTTGTGGATGGAAACTCAGGTGTTCAGGCATGAAGTCTTATAATCTTATTTTGATTTAATTTCTCAACAAAAAGAAACATATTTTACTTCCTAACGTGGCAGGTCTGCACAGAAGTTTTTGGTTAGTAGTGGCAAAGAGCATACTAGTCATCATTTTGAAAAGTCGTAAATGTTGGTATTGACAAATACAGGTGCTAGTTAAAGAACTATATGTTGGTAACAAAATCGCTCAAAGATGGTATTACAACTCACCTACAAAATGTCAAAGTGAAATCGTGTTTCTGTAATCAAAACAAGATGCTTGTCTGAGAATTAGATCACAGTAACCTGGCAACCTAAAAGTGTGAGTTATATGCTAAAATGCGAGTTATAATCTAAGAATTACGTGTCTCTTTATCATGTAAGGAATAACTGACTGTTTTATGAATGTGATTTCTGTCCCCCTTCAGCTGATATAGTATTTTGTTCGCATTTGATTGAGCTAAAATTAGGCAAGGAGGCTACCACTGCTGAGGAATCTTTAGGTGTATGAAATGCGTGGTCAAACGTCCACCACAAAGTAGCTTGACCAAGTGTATGTGGGTTTGTAGAAAGAGGCTGAAGGGTGTCCCAAATCAGCAGGGTTGTGCCTACCTTGTCTCTTGATTGGAGCCAGACTGTTTCTGAATTGGACTCCACTTTCCTGAAACACTTTTCTCCTCCTCATATAATCACTTCAAGCTTTTTACAAGGTCTAAAGTTGAGCTAGTATTCTTAGTAAATCTGATACAGACTGTGTATTACAATATTTCCGGTTATACTTTTGTAATGTTTTCATTTTCGTTATTCGATCCAAGTTAATATAAATTCTGCGGAGTTTTGTATTTTTAAGTACTTGCAAGTTTTAATCTTTGGCAAATTGAAATGGAAACTTCTTTTGGGAAATGCATTCTGCTAGCTACGTTGTTACTTAGTTTCTATTCGTCATGTATGGAATAGAAGGTTCACCACCCCTCAGTGTTTCCTGCTCATGTTTTCCAGACCTTCACAGCATGGTGCAACTCCCATCTCCGAAAAGCCAAGACGTCAATAGAGGAGATCGATCAAGATTTTCGAGGCGGTTTAAAACTAATGCTGTTACTTGAGGTTATCTCTGGGGAAGAGCTGCCTAAACCAGACCGTGGCAGGATGAGATTTCACAAAATAGCCAATGTCAACAAGGCACTCGATTTCATCGCCTCCAAAGGCGTCAACCTAGTGTCAATTGGTGCTGAAGGTTCGTTATTCGCCACCAGGGGGGTATCATTTAATCAAAGGTTGTCATTTGTAGCAAAAATTATTGTCTTTGATTTTTACAGGCACAAACTTAATTGAAGCGGTTTATGGTTATAGTCCATGTGTGTGAAGTCTGATTATGGAACAGTTGACATCAGTTCCCATGTTTTGATCTTACAGCATCACGTTTTTATTTATGTGCCTATGACTGTCTTTTGTTCTCTTTTCCTGGTAAATTTAGGTATTGAACTTGATGTTCAGTGAGTCTACACTCAACTGAAAGTGAAAACGGTCATTCAAATCAGTATTGTATGTGTGGCGCAGTGCTCACATTCGTTATTTATAATGAAATATTTTGAAGTAAAATGTTTTGTCCACTATCTCGCAGTATTAAAAGTAATGTTACGTTTTCTTTTTTCTAGAAATTGTTGATGGAAATGTGAAAATGACTCTTGGTATGATCTGGACCATTATCTTAAGGTTTGCCATTCAAGACATCTCAGTTGAAGGTAAAAGCTCAGATCCACTGTTGAGCACTGTTTTAATTTTATCTCTTTCTTTCAAAAGATGATTCTGAAATGTGATTTTTCAAATTGTTATAGTACTAAAGATGTTTCACTTCGCAACATCTCACTTGATTTCTTCTATTCATATTCTTATCATAGCAATTTGTCTAGTTTCAATAAGATTGTCTGCTTTTCTCGTCGTTACAACTTTGCACATTTCATTATGCAAGACACTTGTGACAAATTTCGACTTACGGAACGGAAACAGTGAAAATTATCCCATAATTTAACATTCCAATTTGTCCGACCAATCTCTTCGACCAATCTCATTTAATTAGTGCATGGGAGTAAGGCTTACTTTTGAAACATTCACCTTTCACTCGAATCGTGTTGTGTGATTTTGCACACTTTTGCCAAAGTCTAAAAAAACATTCTGTGGAACGCACCCCTGGTTCAGCTGAAAGTCGTTCAAAAGTGCATACTCTCACATGAGGTCTAGAGGCCTCAGTCTTGTTGGTTCATGTGTGTGTCCTCTCTTTACTGACTTACCACTGTCAGGTGGATAGAATTGGGATGAAAATTCACCTTTATTATCGTATAAATTGTCCATTAGTCAGCTTTACGCAAAAGAGTTGCTAGCGTCTGATCTACCACCACATTGTAGCCGTCCAGACTTACCAAGTTTTAACATTGTTCTCTTTGTTGCTGGGAGCACAAGCTGGTTTTTGCTTAATTCATGTGTTGGCTTGGTACGATATATGAACCCCAATACAGCAGCATGCAGTTTGAAAAAAAAGTGGATAGATTAAAGAAACAAAAATTCATGTTGACAGCTTCAATGTATATAACAGTCACTTGTTGCTTTTGCGTCGTTTCAATGTTAATTAGAGTAGGATTTGCCGGATTGCACCTATGGGAGAGATTTTTTGTGTGTGTGCGCCTAGTAGACGGTATTTTGTGTACTGCACCGTCTGTTGGTGTATTGTGGAACTAACTCTGTTGCAGAGCTGACCGCCAAGGAGGGCTTACTACTGTGGTGCCAACGTAAGACGGCGCCATACAAGAACGTTAATGTACAAAACTTCCATATAAGGTAACACGGTCTCATGTCGACTGAGGTGGTGTGGCCTACTAATGTCTTTGTAGTCGCTTCTTAACGTCTACGTGCACTGCATGTTGGTCGCTACGGCGACTGTCTCCTTTCACTTTGTGTCTGTTTTGCTACCGTTTTGTTTTACAGAGCTGTCCGCTAAGGAGGGACTTCTCTTATGGTGCCAACGTAAAACACAACCTTATCGGAATGTTAACGTTAATAATTTCCACTTGAGGTAATACACTAACCAATAAGGTAATACTGGGGGGAGGGGGTTGGGGGTGTTAGGGGGAGTGGCTATTGGGGAANAGTGAGTCTACACTCAACTGAAAGTGAAAACGGTCATTCAAATCAGTATTGTATGTGTGGCGCAGTGCTCACATTCGTTATTTATAATTAAATATTTTGAAGTAAAATGTTTTGTCCATCATCTCGCAGTATTAAAAGTAATTTACATTTTCTTTTTTCTAGAAATTGTTGATGGAAATGTGAAAATGACTCTTGGTATGATCTGGACCATTATCTTAAGGTTTGCCATTCAAGACATCTCAGTTGAAGGTAAAAGCTCAGATCCACTGTTGAGCATTGTTTTAATTTCGTCTCTTTCTTTCAAAAGATGATTCTGAAATGTGAGTTTTCAAGTTATTCTAGTACTAAAGATGTTTCACTTCGCAACATCTCACTTGATTTCTTCTGTTCATATTCTTATCATAGCAGTTTGTCTAGTTTTAATAAGATTGTCTGCTGTTCTCGTTGTTACAACTTTGCACATTTCATTATGCAAGACACTTGTGACAAATTTCGACTTACGGAACGGAAACAGTGAAACTTTTCTCATAATTTAACATTCCAATTTGTCCGACCAATCTCTTTGGCCAATCTCGTTGGTGGCGGCCATTTTATTAGTGCATGGGAGTAAGGCTTACTCATTAAACACTCACCTTTCACTCGAATCATGTTGTGTGATCTTACACACTTTTGCCAAAGTCTAAAAAAAAACATTCTGTGGAACGCACCCCTGGTTCAGCTGAAAGTCGTTCAAAAGTGCATAATCTCACATGAGGTCTAGAGGCCTCAGTCTTGTTGGTTCACGTGTGTGTCCTCTCTGTACTGACTTACCATTGTCAGGTGGATAGAATTGGGATGAAAATTCACCTTTATTATCGTATAAATTGTCCATTAGTCAGCTTTACACAAAAGAGTTGCTAGCGTCTGGTCTACCACCACATTATAGCCCTCCAGACTTACCAAGTTTTAACATTGTTCTCTTTGTTGCTGGGAGCACAAGCTGGTTTTTGCTTAATTCATGTGTTGGCTTGGTACGATATATGAACCCCAATACAGCAGCGTGCAGTTTGAAAAAAAAGTGGTTAGATTAAAGAAACAAAAATTCATGTTGACAGCTTCAATGTATATAACAGTCACTTGTTGCTTTTGCGTCGTTTCAATGTTAATTAGAGTAGGATTTGCCGGATTGCACCTATGGGAGAGATTTTTTGTGTGTGTGCGCCTAGTAGACGGTATTTTGTGTACTGCACCGTCTGTTGGTGTATTGTGGAACTAACTCTGTTGCAGAGCTGACCGCCAAGGAGGGCTTACTACTGTGGTGCCAACGTAAGACGGCGCCATACAAGAACGTTAATGTACAAAACTTCCATATAAGGTAACACGGTCTCATGTCGACTGAGGTGGTGTGGCCTACTAATGTCTTTGTAGTCGCTTCTTAACGTCTACGTGCACTGCATGTTGGTCGCTACGGCGACTGTCTCCTTTCACTTTGTGTCTGTTTTGCTACCGTTTTGTTTTACAGAGCTGTCCGCTAAGGAGGGACTTCTCTTATGGTGCCAACGTAAAACACAACCTTATCGGAATGTTAACGTTAATAATTTCCACTTGAGGTAATACACTAACCAATAAGGTAATACTGGGGGGAGGGGGTTGGGGGTGTTAGGGGGAGTGGCTATTGGGGAAGGGAGGGGATTCCAACCTCTCTCTTCAGTAAATGACTTCCTTCACCAAAAATGTTTTCTTGTCGTTAAAACATGAATGAGTAAGCCAGTTTTGGTTAAAAATTGTATAATCCCCTATTAAACGTGAGGCAGTCTTTTCCTCAGTTGTGGTCTATAGCACTAATTTCAAGTGCATGCTATGGCCACTGAATTAAAAAGCCTTGTCAAATCAGTTTCCTGAGACTTTTTGTTATTTTGGTATTGTGAATCGCGAGGCAGTGTTAAAATAAATGATTAGGTATTATGAAATATACCCGGCATGCTTATTGGTCATTTTCAAGATTCAGACAATTCTTAAAAAATGACAACATTCATGAATGGTTGAAAGTGGATGACGACCACATTTGAACAAATAGAAGTGTTCGGTCATTAAACGTGGTGTGGATTCTCACTTCTTTTCAACGTGTGTCTCAGATCTTTTCTAACGACGTGTTTCCCTGTACATGTTTCAACTTTTCTAACTCTTAATTCGTTGTTATTGACAACCTTGCTCATCCGTAGTCTTCTTTAAGCTTGCCGATAGATTTATAGCAGAAGTTCTTTAGAGCCTTAACTCGCAGTGTAGTTAAAGTTATTGTCAATGCACCTTCTGACAAAAGGTGTTTAATTTAGACCTGTTACTGTTATGAAACTAGCCTCGTCTTGTTCCTTACTCAGGTTTGTGTGGACTTAGGATAGCTTGGCAATTAGCTTTTGTTTGAGTCTATACTGAGCGTATAAAACAATCCACCATGCAGAGCTTGATGTCGCGCAATAACCAAATATCAGTTCTTCCTTAGCCTGGCAATCACTTCTAACTTGAGTAAGGTACAGGCTGAGGCTAGTTTTATGACCATTTGTGTTATAATTCAAAAAGCTTTTTTCAAAAGGGAAGGTCATGGCAGCTTTAAGACTCGTTCACACTACCTTTGAAACCAGGTGTGTCATGTATAACAACAGCTTCCTAGTCCTACATTGAGATTTGCCAATGGGTGGCGCTAACGAACTTAGTAATTGTAAACCTGTTTCACTGTCTGTGTGAACGATGTAATGATTGCATTACAAACTTTTCTCTGAGCATCAATTGTTGGAATCCTTACATTGTCAATTTCAGTGGTTTTTAGACCTGCTGCATTTGTTTGTTTTGAGTGCAGTTTTTGTAATAAGCTCACACAGTAGTTTTCTCCACATGACCAGTCACAGATGGTTGTGTAAATGTGCTGCACATTGCCAAAGAACGCAAAAATATATCGGTTGTTGAAAGTATTTGCCATTTTCAACGGATTTCGAGGCTGCCCACTTGTTAGAAGACTGGGTATTTCAGGAGCTTTTTTCAGGTTTCTTTAATGCTCTTTCGTAGCCAGTTCGTTCTCTGAATGTCCGAGTTTATGTTGACATCAGATTGGGGACAAGCATAAACAGGCAGCTTTGGCTATAGATATACCTGGGATATGATAGATTGTACAACAGTTCCCACTCGATTGTTTGCATTTTCAAGATCATACTGATAACTACATTGGTGTGACACAGGCAGTCAGTGCACTCAAACGAACAACTAACAGCAGTTCCATGAACTCATTTCTGGAGTCGCAGCAGACCACTGACATGTTACAGAAAATTAAGTTTAAAATTAATGAGAAATGATACATTTCTCTTCATTTCTTCTCTATGGGGTTGGAAATTGTCTTAAGAAAAAGTTGTTGAAGTTGTCATTGCAAGATTGTTTTGTATGGTGCGTAAGTCAGCTCTCACGGTTTGTGGTCAGTTATGCAGAACGACAAATCAAATTTGCTGACTGAATGACTATGTTTATATGTTTTATGTTATTGCTGCTTGTATTGCCTACACACCTGTCAATCAAACTGCTAGTTAACGTCAGCTGCTTATAACGAGCGTAACCCTGTTAACAAGCATGTCAAATTTCAGCATCAGTTTGGGATGGCTCTACGGCGTTGCTGCAAAGAAGCGAAAATTTGATTTTATTGGTTGTGTGAATGTTGCTTTGAAATGCAAAACGTTTGCTTATAACCGCAGCTGTGTCTAAATGTTGGTTAGAAGGTGCTGTTAAAAGTGGTTGAAGCATTTTTAATTTGAATTTAGTTTGTAGATGTCTCGATCATTACAGGTTAGCAGTCCTTAAGGTTACGTATGGCCTTCGAAAATGTCCAAACTTGAGAGCATCAGATCTCAGAAATGACTGATCATATTCCCACAAAACTTTCAGACATCATGCTTTATGCTCTGATCTACATAACCCGCTGTATAGGGAATTGTTTTTATCGTGTACCATGTTTGCAGGGTGCCCTAAAACTCCTAAAGGACTTTCGTGATTTTTTGTGAAAAAAGTTTAAAGTTGAATGTGACAAATTAAAACAAGGTGATTAAGAAAACTGGAACAAGGTTTTTGAGATTTCGTCTTGAACAATAATATCAAACGGAATTTGGCCATGTTGTTGATGACGGTGTTCTGGCGGGGATGTTGCTAAATTTTAGTAGAAAGGCATGGTGACGTGACCCAGTTAATAGCCGAATTGTGTAATCTTCCATCATCAAATTGTACAGGCTTTCTACTTTCAGAAAATACACACTTTTCATGAGTTGAAACCAAAAGCTAAACACCCAAACTAGTCAATAAGTCTTACATAACCTTAATTTGTAAGCGCCTGCGTCTTCGTGTACAGTTACATTTTAGACAGTGTGTAGTTCATTGGGTGCTTATGTGGCTGACTGTGAAACTACAGCTTTGGATTGGGGGGGGTTGGAAGCTGGTCGTTTCCTATTCAGTTACAACTACAGCGTTTTGAGTACTGAAACGGTTACTATTTTACATGATTTCCAAGGACCTTAAAAAGTACCAAATTCATTTGTCAGCCTTGAAAAGAAATTAAATATATGATCAGTTGTTGGTAACACTCGGAATTTTTATGTTGGCTTGGAAACGAGTCTTCTGTTGTTTGATCAAATTACTTTATTTGGTTTTATTGCTGATATTGTATCACGATTGTTTAGAGTAAAATTTTTCAGAAATCAGCAGAGCAACCAGTTTGAGAAAATATGACCTTGAAAAGTCCTTGAATTAGGTTATGTGGTCCACAATGAATCCTTTTAACTTGATGACATTATAAACATGTGAACATTTTTGAAATGCTACCAAAAAGTTTTTTATTTTCTAAAAAGAGAAAATTATTTACCTCCGTGTTTGGAACAGTCAGATATGTGTATAGACGGCCATAGTCATTTCTTTCAAGCCGTCTGTGTGCCTTACGTTGTTGTCGTGTGTTGTTTATGTCAGTTGTTCTTTTGTAGCTTTAAGGATGGTCTTGCGTTCTGCGCTCTGATCCACCGGCACCGACCTGAACTCATTGATTACCATAAGCTGACGAGGGTAAACGTTGGCCCCGTGTTGACAGTCTTGACTGTTCACTAACTACTTCAACGTCTTACTTCTGGCTCTCTTCTGTTTTTTTTTCCTGCGCTGTTGTACAACACCTGTGTTTTGCATGTCATTACAAAAGATTTATGACATCGTCCTCATCTAGGGCAAGAAAACGTGATGTTTTTGGCTAGGTTTGAGTGCCAGTTGGTCCTTTTTGTACGTTTTCTGTTCTTGAAAAGAGGAAGTCGTTACATTTTAAAAAGTGAAACTGTTCAAAACTTGTCAAAAACTGGCCTCGCCTGGATTTAACATCACATTTTTTGTCCCTTTTCCGTGTTTTACGTTTCGACTGACCCCAAAGTTAATATTTCCTTTTTCGATCTGAATTGCACGTGCCTCTCTGTCTTACAGTTTTAAGGATGGTTTAGCTTTCTGTGCCCTGATCCATCGCCACAGGCCTGATCTTATTGACTACCATAGCCTGAGTAAGGTAAGGTGACCTCTAGGGGCTAGAGCTAGACATTCTTAAAAATGGTTACCCTCACTCGATAATTTAGAATTTTTGCATGGAGTTGTATAGTTTTCTATCACTGGGATTGCTTTTGCGTCATATTTCAAGTAATTTGACTACTGCCAAATTGCCAGCTAAGAGAGAAATGCATTGACCATATGATTCAAAACATTGATAACTATCACTGTTCGATATATAAGTGAAAACGATCCATCCTAGCTGTCGTCACTTCAGTTCAGCATGCTGCACCTCTTATTAGACAGAACGTTATCTTTGATTTGCTCAGCATGTCGTTTTGTCACGGATACACTCCACAAGGACTCTGAAGCATCGTCTTACTATCTTGACCTAGTTCTTGGGATTGATATCTTCACTATATACTTTAATCATAACTAACATTTCAACTTCCTCAACCAAAAATTCAGTGTCTCCGTCAAAAATCTTTGAAGTTTTCACTAGAAAAAAACTTTCACCCTCACCAGCTTCAAACTGCACCCGTTTAAAAATGACAAGACAGAGCATTGCCTGCGCCATTTTTGATGAAGAAGCTGATTTTTTTTCAGAAGATTCACAAACACATTCTTTTCCACTTTTTACTAAAGTAAATCATTTGGCATCAGCGATGTGATTTACCTAATCGTTTACATTGTGTGATTTTCAGAGCCTTTTTAAACAGGCAGTCAGCATACAGCCTAACTGAGGTTGATTATTAACTAAGCATCCCATTGCCACAACACTAAGCTGATATCGGGTGAAGTTTGTTTCTTGAGAATCAACAAGCTTAACAACAAAGCTACGTCAATTTTCAAAAACCAAATCCAAACATTTTTTACGTCTTTAATTTCTTAAAGCTACTACAAACCTGCCTTTCAGAAAAAAATAACTTTTGTTTGAGACCACTTTCAGTTATTAAATTGAGCATGGTCTCGGGGGTTTAAAAAAATTTAATTTCTTCCGTAACCCACAAACCGTGTCTCATCTGAATATTAAGTAAGGAACAAGTTGAAACCTGTTTAAGGTTTATAACATCTTTAGTTTTAGATATCATTCTTTCATTACTACTAGTTCTAATGGTTGTTTGCATACGTGATATCAAGCGTTTTATTTACCTGAAGTTTTTAATCGTTTTTTCCTTAGGTACGAACATAAAAATCCACGCATATGTAAAGAACAACATCTTATTAAATGGCGTTTTGGTTTATGGTCACTAAACCATTCTCAAGACAAAATGTTTACAATATTCCTGTCAGGTAACACAGGTAGAGAACAGACTGCACAGGTACACATCAAAATGTATTGTGAGGGGAGAGACAAGAAATCAAAACATTGCATTTTGGCGTGTACCTGTGCAGTCTGTTCTCCACTTGTGTTACCTGACTAGAATATTGTGAACATTTGTTTTGAGAATAGTTTAGCGACAATAAACTGAAACGTCAATTAATACAATGTCGTTGTTTATATATGCAGTGATTTTAAAATTTGTATATATTCTGGCCAAAAACAAAATGTTTTTTTCCTTTGTTGAAGTGAATTTCTTGTAAGCTAGGGTGCATTTGTAACAGTTATTTAGATTGTGAATGGACGAGTCTTCAAATAAGAAACAGTGCTAGAACTTCAAAACGTTTCCCAAAACTTTCATTGTTTGATGTTCTGCATGTCTCAGTCATTTCGTTCTTACAGTGAATTTCCAAAAATAGGCCCATGGGCGGATATTTGGAAAACGACCTTTCAAATACGTCACATAAAACCGGAAATTCACCAAGACATATACTAGGAAACTTTGGGCATACTTTTGGAAAGCCCGCGTGTGTACTTTGGGGTGGGCGTGTTTTTGGAAATTCCTGGTAATAGAAATGACTGAATGCATAGTTGGACATGCCGAAACTTGTTGGAAAGTTTGCTGCATTATGGATGGCTTAAATCTTAAACTGCGTATGCTGTTTGGCTTTTAGAAGTCTAGTTAGCAAATAGCTGTTTTTAGAAGTACTCTCATGGTATTTGTTACGTTAGTTTTAGTATTTTAAGTTTCTTGTTTCATAACAGTGGTTTTGTTAAGTGATAACGGTTGTGTAAATAAATTGTAGGATAATCCTTTGGAAAACCTGAATACAGCATTCAACGTTGCTGAGAAGCATCTGGATATTCCGAAGATGTTGGATCCCCAGGGTAACGTTCTTGTTTCTCTCTTTCTAACTGTCCTTGACCCAATTGTAGGATAACCCCTGGGAGAACTTGAACACGGCTTTCGACGTGGCTGAGAAACACTTGGATATTCCCAAGATGTTGGACCCCGAGGGTAACTGAGCATGTCTAGTGTGCATGCCACGTGGGGGCACCAGTGCTGGTGATGAAAGCTCCCACACAGGGTGCTACTAATTGCATGGAGTGCACTGTTGGTATTACCTAGTTTGCGGTCTATGCAAATGAGTATGAAATGACTTCACCGTGAACTGTTTGGGTATGCAAATGGAGTTTGCAACAACTATTGGTTTTATCTTCTGCATCTGTGGCATTCATTGAGTAGTTCACATTAGAGGGAAGGTATGACATTTCGTTTCAGATTAAATTATCATTTTTGGCAAGAAAAATGGTTTTCTGAGATCAGCCCCAGTGTGTGGTCAAAACTGCAGCGGCCACACTCCAACGCTTCGCGTGCACAACTAAACCCCTCTCCATTAGTGGCAGAGTATTTTAAGCGTATTTAAGCGGTGATGTCACCTGTCTAGATTTCAGGAATTGCTGGTGAGAATTGGGGATTGGTAATAAAATCACATTGGATTTGTTGTTTTATAGCTTAGACATCTAATAAACTCAAGAAGTCTATCCCATCCAAAAACGATTTCAAAAAATTTTTTCGGTCTTTTAACTGACTATGTCCCTTGAATCCGCTAAAGTTTGCAAGGAAGTTTTTAATCTTCAAGATTTAGTTCTGTATCCCTTAGCTACCAAAAGAGCTCATCCATGACTTTGTGTAGTTTCAATAAACTTATTTCAATGTCCTTCACTCACCGCATGTGAATTAACTTTTAATCTCCTTTCGGTCGCTGTTAACTGAACTAATGTCTGTATCTTCTTGTTCCAGTTAAACTCAAATTGCTTAAGTCGTTTTTATGAAAGTTGATGGAGAAACTAATCAAAATTGGGCAATGATGCATGTTAAGGAAAGTCATGTTATCTGCTCACTGCTTCCCTTTCTGTACTTATATATTACTATTGTTATTATTGGGATCGTTTGATTCAGCTGTTCAATTAATTATAACACTAGCATGGAATGGCAGTCCTCTGCTGTTTTGTGGAAAATATTTCTATGAGCATTTTCGAATTAATGTTTTGTAGCTGTCATATTCATCTTAATTTTCAAGTTTGCCTTAGCTGAATGTCCGTAAGACGTGTTAGCTGCAATTTATTGTACACGTGTGATAAGTGTACAGCTTTTGCTGAATTGACAACGTCGATAATTCTGTACTGCCATGACGTACTATCGCAATGAAATATACCCAGAAGCAGCTCAACGTCACTTAAACAAATTTTAGAACTAACAAACATACACGTGCACAGAATTGAGCAAAAGTGAACGCGTACGAAAAAAAGTAAAGATGGCTGGCGAACTGTCTTTATCCTTATTCCTCTACTTTGAGTCATGTTCCTACAGTATAAGTGTAAAGTATTCGGACGAAGTGACCCGAAATTCTTCGCCATAACGGCTGGGCAGAATTCCAAATCATGGTCAGAGTATTCTTCCTGATGACTGAGAATGAAGAAGAATTAACTATAAAGTTAGCAAGGTGGCTCCGCCAGTCTGCAATAAGAATTTTACCCCTGTAATACGTATTTCCAACCATTTTTGTTGGTCTCGAAATTAGCCGTCATGATGGGTGAACAGTATTATGTCTGATTACTTTCGTCTCGTATTGTATATACAGTTCTGGTCATCTGCTCTGTAGTATCTCTTGCTTTCAATTCGGCTCTTTACTTTATTTGGTGTTCACTTTTTTCCTTTTCTTATTCAGGAAGTAGGGGCACAACATTCATTTCAGACGGTTTTTGTCTTCTAACTGGGCTGAAACTATAGAGATAGTATTGAACAAGTTAGATTATGTGTACTAAAAGGAGTGATAGTATCTTCATTAATCAATTGGTGAGGCATAGCAAGTGGCTGAGGAACAAGTAAGTAAAATAATGGAAGGTGACAATGTCCATCAACAAATATATTAGCATTGTGCGAGTAAGAATTAGACAAGAAATCAATAGAATATAACAAAGCGGCTATTAGTTATGGCGTGCTCTGTAAGCGTCATCATCATCTGACATGATCAAATGTACAAATAACTTGGACATAATCTGTCGACAGACATGGTCAACTCGGCCAAGCCTGATGAACGGTCGGTAATGACGTACGTGTCTGCCTACTACCACGCCTTCTCTGGAGCTCAGAAGGCGGAGATGGCTGCCCAGCGTATCTGCAAGGTCCTGAAAGTGAATCAGGAGAACGAACGGCTGATGGAGGAGTATGAAAACATGGCCAGTGATGTAAGTTGTCTTGGTGGGCGCTACTTGACGCGCATAGTTTAAATCCTCTGGAGAACAAGCTGCCATCTAGAGGCATGTTGGCCAGCTACTTAGTACCTACTAAACCTGCTAGGTGTTGGGTTTTAGTTGCATATAAATGTACAATTCATCACTATAAAAAGATCAGTGGACGGGCATGTGTAATGAAAAAGCTTGCCAAGATGATCATTTGTGGATACAGGAAGAGGAAGAAAAAAACGTCTCATCTCTTAATCTGCTCAACGGCTTTGTAAATGCTGTGTTTATATCCTTCTTCTGGCCAGTTTTCAAGTTCCATAATTTCTGGGCCATCATATTTAATGAATTCAATAAGGGCTGTTCCAGCACAAAATGTATGGGAGGGGGGGGCACTTTCATTTTTTACCCACAGCCCATATTTTTTCTTTTCTTTCTCCAACCCACGACTCATAATTTTTAATTAGGTTGAAATATAAACTGCAGTTTTTGAGATAATCAACCTGTCTTGTCAAAAATTAAGATGGCCAACAGGGGGTGCTACAGAAGCCAAATCTGTTCGAAAATCAATTGGTGCTGGTGCATGCCAGCTGTCCATCTCTATGCCAAGCAATGACTTGAGCAGTTTAAAACTAACGGGGTCCCGCAGTAGTTGAATCCATCCAAAAATTGACTGGTGCCGGCATATTCTTGCCATATAGGTTTCTTCCGTTTCGAATTTCATCGTGATCCGTCAACCAGTTTTTGAGGTAATCAACACACAAGGAGTGGCTTGTCGAAAACTAAAAGCAGCCAACATGGGGTACCAAGGATGCCAATCCGCCCGAAAATTGACTAGTGCTGTCGCATCCGCGCTAAATACCTTTGTACCAAATTTCTTCATGATTCGCCAAGTGGTTCTTGAGATAATTGATGGGAAAGAAATGATAATGACTGATGGAACGATCACAAAGTTTTGTGGGTCCAGGAAAGTTCCATGTGAGATCACAACTCGTGTCAGTTACCAGAAACTTGCTTTTCAAAGACACCAGTGAGCAATACTTTTGGCAGCCACCAGGTGTCTCCACCATATGCGTGTAATTTCAATAAGATTTTTTCAATTACATGGGTCTATGAATTTCAAACTGTCTCCACGAACGCTTATAGACTGCTGTGCCAAGTGAATATCAGAACTTGTCTATCTGACTCCTCATACTTTTTACTTGAAATTCATCAATTTTCTTAGATGTGTTAACATCAGTTTAGTGTTGCAGTAATTTTCATTCTAATATGACTGCAGTACAACATGCATGTAAGTTGCCCATGACTTGAGTAATGGCATAGTGTATATATTGCACTCTTCACACTATCAACAAGGGATCGTTTATGGTTTTGGGATACATTTGGGTATCTTCCAAGTGAATTCTTTTGAGAAATGCAGTAGGCTGGAAATACCCACCTGTGAAGGTTTACAGGTCAAAAATACCACCCAGTATTAAAGCTTTACTTACAAGAATGACCACCCATAATTTGAGTTTTTTTCTGAAGACCACCACCCATAAATTTTTATTTCAACTGCTGCCCCCCCCTCCCATACGGATTTTGCTGGAACAGCCCTAAGTGAAATCTGGAAAAAGCGATTTAAGTGATTTAAGTCCTGTAGAAACCAACCTTTGTTCTTAGTATGATTTGGTCAAATTTTTTGTAGACAATTATGAATTTGGCTTTAAATTATTGTACCTCTTCAGTTGCTGGAATGGATCCGTCGCACCACCCCGTGGTTGGAAAATCGCGTGACAGATAACACTCTAGAGGGCGCCAGAAAAAAGCTGGAGGAGTTCCGCGACTACCGCCGGAAACAAAAGCCTCCCAAGTTAGAGGAGAAAGCTAAGTTAGAAACAACGTTCAACACTCTGCAAACACGTCTGAGGCTGAGTAACAGGCCAGCCTACATCCCCACTGATGGCAAAATGGTGTCGGTAAGACAACTGTGTTTGCACATGCTAGCATTTATCCACTGTTGAATAATTGTCTGATGGTGATACTGTTGAGTTCTAGTGCCCTCTAGTGTAGATGTTTATGCAATACAGTGCAAAAGACTACCACAAATATTTGCATTTTCTTCAAATTTATGCTTCATGTTCAGGGGAAGTCTTGGCAACTTGCGAAATTATGAATACCGAATACTGCAAAGTATGTGCCATAGAACCGAGGCAAATCTGTGTTTCAAAGTGATCTGATTCGTAAGTATTAGCAGTGATATGTTCGTCATTAGTGTCTTAAGTTCTCCGGTGTGATGGGGGAAAGTACCTGCATGCACTCACTACACAGTGGCACTTGGAGTCTACGGTGACCAAGCACCAAGTTGAGGTAGGGGAATCATAATTGCAGCAAACTTGAATGTATTGTGTTCTACGTGGTTGGAACTGAGCTATGAAACTGATCCTGGAGTAAATTAAAACCAGTTTGAATATGATATGTTTACCAGAATTACATTCTTTTGAGGGACCACAGTATCTCGTCTACGTACTTTAATGATTTGTAGTTTAGTCATCACGTAGTGGAAATCCTTGAAGTTTTGACATTCTTCTTCTGTTAGGATATCGCTAATGCTTGGAAAGGTCTTGAAGTGGCCGAGAAGGGCTTTGAGGACTGGCTTCTGGTGGAGATGCAGAGGTAGGCGCCATCTATGGCCAGTTGTATGAAACAGTCACAGTAAGGACTCGCCTATGTTCCTTAAGTTTTCAATGCATTTGTGGACTTTGTTTACTCACTGATATTATATTTTCCTGTCACTTTATCTTTGTTAGAATCTTTTCTTATACTTGTGACTTTGTTTTTTTTTCTTCAAATAATGTGTCTCAAAACTGCACCCATATTTCAATGAAAATACATGGTACTAATTCCTGAATTTAGGGGCATTGCACGAAAAAGTCCCTACTTATTTTCATTGTGTTAAGAATTCAGTGTAGTTAATTCTTGGCAGGCTTATGTATTGAAGCTAAAACTTGAGGTAACAAGGAGGATGAAATAGCGGCAGAAGGGACAATGAGTGTTTGCACAAGTCCGCGAATGCTCTGAAAATTTAGGAACTGTAAATTAGTCCCTCTTGGAACTGTTTCGTGAACCTGGCCACATGTGACCGATTCTTGATGCAACCACAGGTGACTGAAACAACTTGAGCTGATTGCTAAAATTGAGTCATCGTTCAGATTCATTTATAGCAGGTTACATTTTCTGTTTCTCTGCTTGTCGACTCCTTTTACTGGAGATGTTGTAGTCTCCGGTGTTATACTGTGTACAGTCAGTGCGTAAAGTTTTGAGGCATTGGCTTTTTCAGTGATGCGTGTGAACTTGTCACAGCCTACGATGCCATGTACGGTAACACTGGACTCATGCCACTGTTTCTGTTGATTCTGACAGCGCTTGATTTGTGTTTGTTGTGTTTTTGGATTGACATGATATCGTGTATTTGGGAATATATGCCCAAGTACAAAGTGAAAAATAAGTGGGCCACTTTACAATTAAGGGGTTTACCTTGGTCGGATGAGTCGTTGTATGTGCCCAGTGATCAAAATTAAATTCTTAATTTTCCTTCTGGATGTTGATCTTTTGGTGTTTCCTCAAAGTCGAACAAAAAGAATGGCCCAAAATTGTCATTTTTTTCATATTTCTAACGCTCACTGTATTGACAAAATTGCTCAAAACTTTATTGTGCTTTTGTTGATGACGACTGCATTTAATAAAGTTTTCAAATAATGAAATAAAATTGTTTTCTTATAGAATTGAAAATTTTGATGAAACGAAATTTCAGTGTTCCGCCATATTGTGTTGTAATTTGAAGAAACTTTACCGTACTATTTTATTCCTCCCAGAATCCTTCCGATGACATGATTCTTCCAATGATATGATTCCTCAAATGATACCATTCCACTGTATCTGTGCCCTCCATTACAAGAAAAAATGCATTCAAAAGAATCACTTGTATGCATCTAATGGACAATTTCAGAATATTTTTATTGACTTCTCCAAAAAACATAACCACGCACTGTAAGTTGATTTTTTGCATAATGGAGGGGGCAGAGCATGTATAATCTCAGAGGAAGAGTCTGCGTTTTCTCACTCGTGTAGCAGTAGCTATAATCTGTCCGTTTTTGTTTAGGCTTGAGCGACTCGATCACTTGGCTCAGAAATTCAAACACAAGTGTGGCATTCACGAGGAGTGGGCGTTTGGTAAGGAAGACCAGCTGCAGAGTCAGGACTTCAAGAAGTGTCGACTGAATGAGATTAAGGTATTAACTCCTGTCGTATTTGTGACTGGAATTAATTTGAAGACTAGGTATCGGGTGACTGTATTTGGTAATGCTGGGATTTTTGATACCCCCGGGGTGTATATTGGGAAAATGGCATATCTAATACAAGTGTGGGTGTACTTTCGGGAACTCGGAGGGGGGGCTACTAATTGTGACGTCAACATTGAAAGAGCAGTAAAGAGACTTTATGGTATGTTAGTTTATTTTGTAGACAAGTCAAAAACACAAAATGTTTTACACTTGCTGACACGTTTCATATCAGGAAACCTTATAAAACATAGAAATTTTTGAAATTGCTGATCTATACTTTGGCGGCCGTTTTGGCGGAGAATCCTGGTACTCATGAGATCCCGTTCTTGGCTTCAAATGCATAGCAATGTCTTGCGAAGATTTCAATAAAACTTGCAAGATGTTACTGGTCTTACTTAGGGTGCCACTAAAATAATAATCGAACATCTTCAATACTATTTTTTGTGTTGACAAAATGAGTTTTCAATTTCAGCTGATGGTGATTGTTCCTAAACTCCCAGTTTTTAGTGTTTCATTAAAGTTGCACACTATGTTATTTAGCTGACAATTTATACAAGCAACATCACCTGTTTGAGAGCTCATTTGTACCCACGCCATCTGAGTCTATTTTTGTGCTTGCTATAACAGGCTTTGAAGAAAAAGCATGAAGCGTTCGAGAGTGACCTTGCAGCTCATCAGGACCGTGTGGAACAGATAGCGGCCATCGCTCAAGAGTTGAACAGTCTGGAGTATCATGATGTTGCCACAGTGAATGCTCGTTGCCAGAGGATCTGTGATCAGTGGGATTTATTAGGCACTCTGACTCAGAAGAGAGAACAGGCGCTGTTGGTAAGTTAGAGTGGGCTCTGGGATCTTCCCAGTACAGTTGTGTGCAGCTTTTGTTTATGGTAATTATGTCCACGAACTTTGAGGAGTGTACTTGAATTTTTCACGCAGTANTGTGACTGGAAATTAATTTGAAGACTAGGTATTGGGTGACTGTATTTGGTAATGCTGGGATTTTTGATACCCCGGGGTGTATATTGGGAAAATGGCATATCTAATATAAGTGTGGGTGTACATTCGGAAACTCGGGGGCCTACTAATTGCGACGTCAACATTGAAAGAGCAGTAAAGAGACTTTATGGTATGTTAGTTTATTTTGTAGACAAGTCAAAAACACAAAATGTTTTACACTTGCTGACACGTTTCATGTCAGGAAACCTTATAAAACGTAGGAGATCTATATTTTGGCGGCCGTGTTGGCGAAGAATCCTGGTACTGATGAGATCCCGTTCTTGGCTTCAAATGCATAGCAAGGTCTTGCGAAGATTTCACTAAACTTGCAAGATGTTACTGGTCTTACTTAGGGTGCCACTAAAATAATAATCGAACATCTTCAATACTATTTTCTGTGTTGACAAAATTCAGTTTTCAAACTCAGCTGATGGTGATTGTTCCTAAACTCCCAGTTTTGAGTGTTTCAATGAAGTTGCACACCGTGTTATTTAGCTGACAATTTATACAGGCAAAGTCACCTGTTTGAGAGTTCATTTGTACCCATGCCATCTGGGTCTATTTTTGTGCTTGCTATAACAGGCTTTGAAGAAAAAGCATGAAGCGTTCGAGAGTGACCTTGCAGCTCATCAGGACCGCGTGGAGCAGATAGCGGCCATCGCTCAAGAGTTGAACAGTCTGGAATATCATGATGTTGCCACAGTGAATGCTCGTTGCCAGAGGATCTGTGATCAGTGGGATTTATTAGGCACTCTGACTCAGAAGAGAGAACAGGCGCTGTTGGTAAGTTGGAGTGGGCTCTGGGATCTTCCCACCACAGTTGTGTGCAGCTTTTGTTTATGGTAATTATGTCCACGAACTTTGAGGAGTGTACTTGAATTTTTCACGCAGTACGTAATTGTGATCTCTGTGCTATTTATTTTCACATTCAAGTGAATTTGCTTATGTGTGCTTGCAGGAGGCTGAGAAAATTTTGGAAAGAATTGACCATCTGCATCTTGAGTTTGCTAAGAGAGCTGCAGTGAGTATACGTGGAGGGGGTATTTTGGGTGCCATGAAGCTTCAAATTGAAGCCAGGTTTCTGAAAGGTAACAGTCATTAATAGAAGTTCACGGATGAGTAAATGCTGGTTGTCCAACGCCAACAAGATGTGTCATTTTGTTTGAATGTTATGGCTACAAAACAAGTAGTGTTTGGTATGAACGAGACCTGCTAACAGCTTCTTATTTAATTTGAACTTTTCTTATGTAGTAAAATTTTGCTTTTCATGGACAAAAATGGGGACACCCACATAAATATATGTGTTTCCACATAAAATATGATTACAGGTGGGTACACTTGTCTGTAAAGGTTGATGAGTGAAGTCTCTCTCTGTAACTGGGTACACCAAAGACTGGATGGGTCTATCTATATAAATATAACTGGACCCGTTGTGATGGGTCCAGTTATATTTATATAGATAGACCCATGCCGGCGGGTCAACCTATATATGTATAAATAACTGGACCCATCACAACGGGTCCAGTTATATTTATATAGATAGACCCGCCGGGATGAGTCAACCGATATATATAAGTATAACTGGACCCATCGCGACGGGTCAACCTATATAAAACTAGCCGTTACCCGGGCATTCGCACGGGTAGCAGCTAGTGCGAAACGCAGAGGGTAATAGATACTTAGACTAAGAGTGAACATTATAATAGACGCATCGTTTGCATTGCGTCACCTGTTGGCCAATTTTCATGTTCTTCTATCAACTGTGAGGTTGCATACCAGAAAATTCAATTTCAGAACAAACTCTCTAGAAATATCGCAAAATTTTAGGAAATGGCGCATACGTGCGCGTGACACGAGTATGCACTGTTTTCAAAACGACGCCAGATTTTTTCATTGTTACCGGTACAACGCGGAGAATTACGAAAAATCAGGTTTATTAGATTTTTGTACCTCTATGAATGGTCGTAACGGGCAAGGTGAATGTCAGTTTATTCCCAGATTCTGCATGCGCCCCTGCAGGTTGTTAGCTCTAAGTTTCACGACGAGGTGACAAGCTGAACACCCGCGGTGTGAAATTTCGGTGTTTAACGGAGCTCTACACACGCTACCTATCTGCAGTGTGTCATTGACGATAGTCTTCATACAGCTAACTGGCTTTCTACCTCAGTATGTACATTTATGATGCAACTTTTGTAAATACATCTATATAGTTTTTGTACCATAGAATAGTTTAAATGCATTCTAAGTTTTCACTTTAAAAGAATATCTGACCATACTTTGTGTTAGAGCAGGGTCAAATGTTCTGGAAAGAAATTTGTACTGCCTGGGGAAAGAATCCCATAGCCCGCACCTTGCCTACTAATATCTGACAGCTTTGAACACGGTCTCTTCAGTTCAAGAAGTATAATTCCTGTCTCTTGCGATGAACACTCGGTTCACTCTTAGGTGAGCTATTTCTTTCCCTCGGCATTTCCCACTAGCTGCTACCCATGCGAAAGCAGGGGTAACGGCTAGTTTAAATATAACTGCCACAAAACGTATTAAAATTTTTAAAATATTACTTATTGATCAGCTTGTTGAAAGTTGTCTCATTGTTGTACAAAATATCTTGTTTGAAAGACAAATGATTGTTGTCCAGTGATACACCCCATGGCCTTTCACAATTTTTAGCATTCCCCTTTTCTTTAACATATTTTGTTCTTACTAGAAAGAGCAATGGAATTGATGCATTTTCTTCAATGTCATATTGGCTAAGGGGCAAGTTTTACTCAAACACTGGTCTAGGTGCATTTCTCACCTCAATGCTTATCCTAGGCCATCAGCTGTAGCTAAGTTCAAACCAGCTAAAGCTCTTTTCATTGATGTAAATGTTATGTAATCAGTACCCTACACAAAGATCTTCCTCTGCAGTGTAGGGTTGTTATCAGATCAGGTTATGTAATGTAGAGCAACTTAGCACAGGGAAGGTGTGAGTGTGATTTGTGGGTTTCTGAAAGTATAGGGCCATGACACTGTTGGTAGAGAAAGTGAGGTGGTTTTGAACCACTGAATGTTAAATATTTCACTTTTTATGCAAAATTCATCAATTTTTATATCTCTCCAGGGGCGGATCCAGGATTTTGTGTTGCCGGGGAGGGGGGTTGGGGCAGGGCTCAGGAATCACCTCATGCGTGCATCCAGGCTAAAATGTAGGGATATACGGTGCCTTGAATTTTTGGGTTTGTGGACCATATCACTAAAAAGAAACGGGATTCTGCATTTGCCTCCCCCTGCCTGCGCGCATATACTAGTCAGCAATTTGCACCCCGAACAGTCAAATGAAATGTGGTACAATTTCAGGGGTTGCACGAGCCCCCCCCCCTAAATCCACCACTGTTCTCAACAGTATGAGGGAAACTCCAATGTAGCCAAACAGGGAAAACAGTGGGGTTCAACACTGACAGATTGAACTAGAGGATCCACCTAGAATGTGTTGCACTGGCTGGCTTCAGGATCAAAGGATCCCTCCTAGCTGATCTATTCATCAAGTCACCAGCAAGGATAATTGGCTTCGCTCATGCGAATACGATCAGCTGATTACAATCTAGCCTTGATGACCATAGTTTTTATGGAGAGCATTTTGTGTAAATATTGGTAAAACTGAATTTTTCAAAAATTTACGACCTACTCAATGTGTTATTTAGATCTTGAGCATAATCTAAAAATTTCTCGGTGATCTTAAAATCAATTTTGGCACGTAAAAATGGCGGTAAAATTCTGCCACCTGACATTTATGAATGGGAGCTGGATTTTGGCTAGGATGCAAAATGCGACCTGGCGATATTCATAACGTCGAACCCTGCAGGAACACGATAAAATGAATTTGGATTTTGACAATAGTCTTCATACAGCTATAGCTGGGTGACTTGGGTATCACTCTGTTTTTCCGTTAGACTCCGAAATTTCACACAGCCCTGGTAGCTCTGCTTGTCATCTCGTGAAATATTATCAACATGTACATGTAGAGCCTATGACTAAAATGTTGTACTACTCCGTGGTACAGCTAACGACCGTCGGCCTGTGCATGCAAAATCTCAGTGGGAGTTACTCGACACTCAACTTGCCCTTTACAGCCGTTTAAGTAAAAACAATCTAACAAACATCATTTTCTTGCATAATTCTTTGTCTTTTTGTTACAAAGAAAAGTCCGTCGTTGTTTCGAAAGCAATTCGCTTGTGACACGCGCACGCACCATTTTTTCTTTTGCGACATTTCTTGGGAGATGATGACAGCTTCTCAGCAGCATATTTTGTTCTAAAATTCAGTTTGCTGGTATTAAAATACTGAAAACTTTGAAATGACACCACTTCCGATAATTTGTTGTGACATGTACTCAACCTCGTGGAAGAACAGTAGATTGAGGAAACGGTGAAAAAAGAATCTGGCCAATCGGGGACGCAATATTTCATGGCGCCGAAAGCCGAGCAAAAGATCACACCACAATTTTAGCTGCAAATACGAGTGGTACAACAACGCCAAGTTTTCCAACACTGCGGTAAATAATTAAGTTTACTCCAGTAAGAGTATAGTTTTTAGTGACTAATTTTTTGTAACATTTTGGGTTATTTTGTACCCACTTCGCTGTAAAGCTGCATACTTAGTATACAACTTTTCACCAAGGCTTGGTGCTGCGAGATATTTTTTGTTGCTCATAGATTGTTGCCAATTTTTGCTTGTTTTCATAACCTATGAGGATGGTGTATAATAAAAATGTTGCAATTTGAATTTTAATGTTTGCTTAATTGACTTTTTAAAACGCTTAAGGCAAAAGAATTGCAGATATGCCCACCCTCAATTGAAAATTGCCCTGGAGGTATTAACTCTTCCATACAGCTTTATTTACCTGGTCTTGGCTAATTATCATTTTATGGCCTGGTCATCCAAACGTAGGTTCATAGGTTGCTTGCCAGCCAATTATTCACATATGCTGACTCACAATAGAAGCCTGATGAGAGTGAAGGTGAATAAATACAGTGTCCCTGTAGTTTCTTGTTGTAGTAGATTTGTTCAGAACATGACTTTAACCAAGTAAAAGTATAAAGTGTCTGAAATAAGGCTGTAGAATTTGGTGTTTGGGCTTAATGACTTGATGCCTTTTATTCTTTGGGTGACATGACCATATCAGTTGAGGGTACATCCCTAGGAAAAAGTCGTATCATTCACATGACCAAACTTTGCTTGATATAAATGCAAGATGAGCTCTCAAAAATGTTACATTTTTAGTTATCACTCTTAAGCTATTGTAAACAAATCTGAGGTGACAAAACAAGATAATTTCAACCAAGCATGGGTCATTCCATTGTTATAACCACCATTTGTTACTTATGTTGAAATGCTTAACCTGCCAGGTTATGTTTGAAGCTGTGCCTGTAACACAATTTGGATGAGTAACAAAAGGGGCAACTTTTACAGTCAAGCTTTTGATCTATCTGTGGGGCCATAATTATACTTGGAGTTATGACAGATTTCCATGGTGTTTTACTACCATAATCATTATATCCAATTAGAAATTGGTTTGTAGGTCATTTGACCTCTGAAGCAGCTAAACTCTGGTAGTTTTACGTTTAAAATTTTCACTCGTAATTTTTTGTCTGTAATTTTGCGCTCGTGTTTTTGGCTTGCAATTTTACACTCGTATTTTGCGCATGTTATGAAGACTTAGGTACAAAGAAGGATATGATTACAAAAGGTTTAAAATATCAATAACTGGCTGATTTTTTTTACCTCAGTCTAGGTTGTAATTATGCTCATAATATTAAGCGAAAAATTTTTGTAGTAAAACAAACGAAGTCTCAGTCGTAATTACAAGTTAAAAGTGAACAATTCTATTCGCAAAGTCAACTCGTTGTGTATACGTGCACCACAGATCATATATTTTTGTTCGACTGGTTGCCAGTGAGTCGATGGCAGTCGTCAAAGTAGCCAAACAAGGTAAACAACCTAGCCGAAAGCAATATTGAAATCACCTGACATGCAATTATTACACGTGAAACCGCAAAATGCATAACACAACCAATAACAAAGTACACACAATTTTCAACATTAACGTTCAATGTGGCAGTACTTAAAATAGTGACTGATTCATTCCTAAACAAATTTCATCTGGTTTGCTGTAGTGGGGCGTAAGCGCACGTTGGTGCAGCTAACCACCTTTTTGCTTTTCAATGTAGCGCCTACCCACTGTAAGTTGTGGTATAGTGGAACGTAAGTGCACGTAGTTGCAGCCAACAACCTTTTTACATTTTATCGCAGCAAAATTGCGATGCACTCTTTGGGCGCCATTACATCGCCTATCGGGCCAATTTCTATGTCACGGTTCTTCAATCAACTTTGGAGGTTGTGTACATGTCATAACAATCGGAAGTGGTTTATTAGATTTTGTTTACTTCTATTAGATTTTGTTTACTTCTATAAACGGCTGTAACGGGCACTGTGAATGTCTATTCATTCCCAGATTTTTCATGTACCTCTGCAGGTTGTTAGCTTTAAGTTTCAAGACGAGGTGAGTACCCAGGTTGTGTGAAATTTCCGTGTTTAACGGAGCTCTACACACGGCTATCTAGCTGTATGTTGACTACAGTCTTCATACAGCTAGCAGGCTTTCTACCTCAGTATGTACATTTATGATGCAACTTTTGTAAATACATCCAGGGGCGGATCCAGGATTTTGAGTTGGGGGATGCACGGCAAATAGAGTATTAGCCAGAATTTTGCCCTTCAGACATTCGCACCCCGGAACTGCCAAATGGAAGCTGGAAGAATTTTATGGGGGGCCATGGTCCCTTTGGCCCCCTCTAAATCCGCCACTGACATCTATATGCTTTGTGTACTATACAATATTCTAAATGCATTCTTTGTTTTCACTTTAAACTGAAGAATATCTGATTACCGTACTTTGTCTTAGGGCAGGGTCAAATGTTCTGGAAAGAAATTTGTACTGCCTAGGGGAAGAATCACACAGCCGCACACCTTAATTGCCCACTAAAATCTGACAGGTGACAAAAATTCTGCTTCAAGCTTTGAACACGGTCTCTTCAAGAAGTATTCCTGTCTCTTGCGATGAACACTCGATCAGTTCACTCTTAGGTGTAGCTATTTCCCCTCGGGCGTTTCCCACTAGCTGCTACCTGTTCGAAAGCACGGGTAACAGCTATGTCATGTTAATAAGAATAAGTCATTGACACTATCTTTCTGTTTTCAGATGGATTCGACACATTTTGCGCCACCTAATGGCCATTTTTACTGTTTTCAAGTCTGTTTTTTGGTGTCCACCCCTCTATCAACCAAACCTGTTTCAGGATAATTGTGAAAATTGGCATGTATGTTATTACTATGAAGTGGACGGCTGAGGATGATTTTCCTATGATTTAGACTACTGTAGCGCCTCCAAGTGGCAGTTTCTTTTTTTGCGCCCATGGCTGTTTCTCGTAAACTGTTTGCAGGATCTTTACTAAATTTAAGAAGCATGTTTATATGAAGTTGACAACGGACGACGATGATTTTGGGATGGATCTGACTACTGGTATGTCCCCTGGTGGCAATTTTAGTTTTACGTTTACCTCTGTATCTTCAAAGGTCCTCAACAGATTTTCATAAAACTTTGAGTATGGGCATCTATTGGTGAGATAACACTATCCTCCAATTTTTGGATGGAATCAAGGTACAGCTAGTGGCCATTTTTGCTGTGTTAGAGTCTGTTTTTTGACGTTTTTTTGAAAATTGGCATATATGTGCTCAGTGTGAAGAGGACGGTTGATGATGATGACTTTGACTACTATGGCGCCACCTAGTGGTGGTTTTGTTTTGTTCTACGCCCATAGCTGTATCTCCTAATCCCACTGAAGGATCTTTATTAAATTTTGTTGGTGTACATATATGAAGCTATTAAAGAAGCAATGACAAGTTCCCGCTTTCGGATGGATTGTATGTTTTTGTGCCATTTTTATGACAAATAAGCAACCCTAAAAGCACACCATTTGCGATACATTCGTGGGCACATTTCAATGCTCCGCGTTGCTCTTGTTATAGGCTGACCAGCCGGGATGGGTCTGTCTATATAAATATAACTGGACCCATCGAAACGGGTCCAGTTATATACATATATAGGTTGACCTGCAGGGATGGGTCAGTCTATATAAATGTAACTGGACCCATCGTAACGGGTCCAGTTATATACATATATAGGTTGACCTGCAGGGATGGGTCAGTCTATATAAATATAACTGGACCCATCGTAACGGGTCCAGTTATATACATATATAGGTTGACCTGCAGGGATGGGTCTGTCTATATAAATATAACTGGACCCATCGTAACGGGTCCAGTTATATACATATATAGATTGACCTGCAGGGATGGGTCTGTCTATATAAATATAACTGGACCCATCGTAACGGGTCCAGTTATATACATATATAGGTTGACCAGCCAGGATGGGTCTGTCTATATAAATATAACTGGACCCGTTGTAATGGGTCCAGTTATATACATATAGGTTGACCAGCCAGGATGGGTCTGTCTATATAAATATAACTGGACCCGTCGTAATGGGTCCAGTTATATACATATAGATAGACTCATTCCACATTTGGTGTACCCAGTTACAAACAGAAATTTCGCTGATCAACCTTTACTGACAGGTGTGCCCACCTATAATCATATTTTATGTGGAAACACATATATTTATGTGGGTGTCCCCATTTTTGTCCATGAAAAGCGAACTTTTATTAGATAAGAAAAGTTCAAATTAAATAAGAAGCTGTTACATGCTTTTAGGAGTTGACAAAATGTGTCATCACATTGTAAGTGTAAATATTGTCGCACTCGGCACATATTGCCGNAGTGGAAACTTGTTATCCTAGTAAATCAGCTTAGGTCTCTGTGTTTCGTTCATTGATAACATCTGTAGGTTTTTGTTTGACTCCTACAATGTTTGCCACAACTCATGGGACTGTCTGGAGCTGTGTGTGGTAATCATTTGTATACTTTGGTTGACTAAAAGGGTAGAGGGCAATAATATCCGCCTACACAGTCTTGAATAGGTAGTTTGCTACGCAGTATTGTATTATAACATAGATTATTGTCAAGTTATGTTCCAATCCGTCCGCAAGAAATACTATAATTATATTTCTAATTTTCTTGGGAACAGATGCCCAATGGAAAATGAAAATTAAAGTCTGAAAAGCTCATGGAGGATGAAAACAACAGCTCAGACCATGAAAAGTTGTTACAAATTAAAATTAATGTTCTCTTAAAGCTAAATAATGCGTGATGTTGATACCCGTTCAATGTTGACTGAGACTAACCTGTATTTCTCTCCTTAGCCTTTCAACAACTGGCTAGATGGGGCTAAAGAAGATCTAGTGGATGTGTTTATTGTGCATACTCCCGAAGAAATACAGGGCCTTGTCGATGCACACGAACAATTCAAACAGACACTAGGTGACGCTGATAGGGAGTACAACGCCATTGTCGGCTTTGTCAACGAAGTGGTGAAGATAGGTAGAGATTACCAGATTGAGACCGCCATACACAACCCGTATACAACTTTGACTGCACAGGTGAGTGGGTTCACTTGTGATTGGTTGTCTGCATTTTGAACTAGGGAGTGCAATGTATTCTTTTCCTTAAATTTTCAGCTGATCATCAGTTTCTCGTCATTTGCTTCACCAACAGTATTGTTTTGGTTTGGTAGATTTCCATTGCACTAAAGAGCTCTGGAATTGGCAGTATTTGTCTGCACACCAGTGTTTATTACCCAATTGAGTAGTTAAAATTTTTGTTATATTACAATGGAGTGCTATCAAGGTGATATTGCCTTAGAATGAACAAAAATCTCTTTTTGAGTTCATCATACATACATACAATTTGCAGACCAGTTTTATATTATAAGTTGTCAGTGTCACTTCCTACAGTTTTAAACTATACTTGGACTCACTACTGGTGTACCTTAGTCTCATGCTTCATTGTAGTCAAGACAGCATTTCAAACATTTCTTAGAAGTTTCCTACCTATAGCTTTGTATACTATCTATTCTTTTGGGCCCCCAACCTACTGTGGAGGGAATTTCCGCTTGTCAGGTGTATATAGACATGCTTCTCAAGTCATTCTTCCGGAGTTTTCCGTTCTTAAGCCCATTGCATATATTTGGCAGACGACATTTTTAGGACCATAAGTCAAATTCAAATATGCGCCAGTGCAGAATTATCTGTATGCCGAAGTGTGTTTGTGACAGTGTAGAATGTGCACTTTGGCATATGGATACTGGGGCCAATGTTTAATGGGAAGTTCCCAGGACATCCCCCTTTGGTTTAATAAAAAAATGGAAACTTGTTTGATTAAGGTTTTGTTGTCCATTTCCTGTGAAACTGAGGAGTTTTAAGGCTCAAACGTGCGACCTTTTTCGCAAATACACCCCCTGGTCATACTTATTTTAAAAATTCTTTCATGTGCCTAGAGGTGATATATTCACCCGTGCTTATATGCGGAAACCTCTAGAACTACAGCTTACTTCAGTGTTATGTTCATTGCAGACTCTGTGACTGTTGGTGCCTTTTTCCTCATTATTTTGGAATAGATTCCCATGTGTAATTATTATTATTGTAATATCTGATATCTATATCACTGTGATACTTCCGTTGACCTAATACAAAATATTGTGAGTTAAAGGCATCGGTAATCTCTGAGTGTCAAATGAGCAATGTCTTGTTTGGTCATGGTGAGTCTAGTGTTCTCTATTATTGTTTGCTAGGATCTTGGTAACCCCTTGCAGGTTTGTATCCTTGGTGTTGTTTCTAGCTCTTCTGAAATAGTTTGTACGATATCAAATATACAAATTGCTCAGTAAG
The DNA here is from genome assembly GCA_002633005.1 of Phoronis australis. Lineage (NCBI taxonomy): Eukaryota > Metazoa > Phoronida > Phoronidae > Phoronis > Phoronis australis. The sequence goes on from NMRA01000100.1 coordinate 977,861, forward strand.
CCTGGACGTTGCGATTATGGGAGGAAAGTTGGTAAAGATTAATTGTCAAAAAGTGAGACGTGTTCAATTTTGATATCTATAAAAAATCATTAATCCCGCTGCACTCCGAAGATGCAAGAAACATGTGAGATAATAAAAATCTTCGCGAGATTTTGGCATGCATTACAAGCAAAGCACGTGATCACACTGGCTTTTATATCGTGAGTGTCTGGGGTATACAGAACGCAGCCTTGCTACTGCACGGATCCTCCCAAGCTTTTGGCAGACTATCGTACAGATATTTTCACCAGTGTTTGTCCTCTAGCACTCTGTTGTGTGACTTGTACCTCTCCATCTATCATGTACCCTTTCATGCTTTACAATACCACTCTCTCTGGACTTAAACTTCTCTCCCATCTTCATAGATGCATCGGGTTTGGATTTTTCTGTTTTTATTTGCTCTTTGCATTATTATTTGGTACAAGAAATCAGACCTGCGAAAAGCTGTCATGCCTTCAAAGTAGTCCTGGGTTTTTATACCAGTTCCGCTTATATGGAAAGAGTAAAAATGGGCTTCTTAGTCACTGACATTAAAATCGTTCAGGTTCTTTTTCAAAATCACCAGAGTTTAGTTGCTGATTTTAGATGTGTTTGCAAACTTTGACATGGCAGTCATATTGGATTTACGCCCCTAGCAGCTGGGTGCTAGTGATTTTGAAAAAGTGCCCATTTGATTTTCTGAGTTTTTTATGACTAAAAGTCACATTTCACTCATTCCTGGTGTTGTCATTTCCGTGTTAGCGAGACCACTATACAGAGCCTGGACTTGAAGAATTTCTGATAACTTTTGTGCGTGGTTTGGTGTTAATAAATCATGGTTTGTTTTAGTTTAATTCTCTAAACTCACTTCAAAATTTCTTAGACCACATTTGCTTTTGAAACTTCTGTGCTTTTATTTTTGGTGTGACTTGGTGGTTGGCGACGTGTTAAGACATCATTAAATGTATTGTCATGGACACCATCTGCAAGGAACTCCAGCAGCCCTACTAAGCTCCCCGTGTAATCCCACACTGCATGATAATGAGGTAGAAAATGTGTAGTCCTAAAAATGTCATTAAAAAGTTATGATGAATTTTTTGTTCTTTCATTGTTATTGTCCTTTTTATTTTTCATGCGGCTTATTCCTGTGCTACGCACCCTCCTTCCATTTATTATTCAGCTGGTGTATTGGTTTTAGCTCGTTTTTCTTGCAGCAGTATGAGGGTAGTATTGACATTTACTACAGTTCCTCTGCAAACTTAAGTGAAGAAATATGGACCTTGTTTAAGGAAATTCACACTTGACAATTGATGTTTGAGAACGCTCATTTCATTTCCTAGTTTTATGTACATGGAACAGTGCTTTTTGCACCCGATAAATCTTTGGCTATCTGAACATTAGTCATCGCTTTGAATAGCTGACTATAACATACCCACATTTTCAGAAGTGAATAGGATTATAGTACCCCAATTAATGTTTTCATCAAGTTATCCCCTCTCATTTTGTATCATATCAATAGGCCTTTTGCGAGTTTATAACAATAACGCGAGATTATGTGAGACTTAACTGTGACGTCACGGGAAGTGGGGCANTTCAAAATTTCTTAGACCACATTTGCTTTTGAAACTTCTGTGCTTTTATTTTTGGTGTGACTTGGTGGTTGGCGACTTGTTTAGACATCATTAAATGTATTGTCATGGACACCATCTGCAAGGAACTCCAGCATCCCTACTAAGCTCCCCGTGTAATCCCACACTGCATGATAATGAGGTAGAAAATCTGTAGTCCTAAAAATGTCATTAAAAAGTTATGATGAATTTTTTGTTCTTTCATTGTTATTGTCCTTTTTATTTTTCATGCGGCTTATTCCTGTGCTACGCACCCTCCTTCCATTTATTATTCAGCTGATGTCTTGGGTTGCCATGGTTTTAGCTCGTTTTTCTTGCAGCAGTATGAGGGTAGTATTAAATTGAGCTGCGCTAGGTAGTCTCTATCTGGTTGAATGTCTTGGGTGCGCAGCATTAGGGATTTTGACTGTTTTAATTCTTCCAACTGGCAATTTACCCAGTTGTTGATATACTTTCGATTATGGCTGTCTGTTGACATTTACTACGGTTCCTCTGCAAACTTAAGTGAAGAAATATGCACCTTGTTTAAGGAAATTCACTCTTGACAATTGATGTTTGAGAACGCTTATTTCATTTCCTAGTTTTATGTACATGGAACAGTGCTTTTTTCACCCGATAAATCCTTGGATATTTGCACAGTTGTCATTGCTTTGAATAGCTGACTATAACATACCCACATTTTCAGAAGTGAATGGGATTATAGTACCCCAATTAATGTTTTCATCAAGTCATCCCCTCTCATTTTGTATCATATCAATTGACTGCTGTTATTGTTCATGTGCTTCTCCTCATTATCTCCCCTGTATTCGTCATATCTGCCTTACATTGTATTTGCCTCTCATTATCTCCCTTGTGTTGATGTGTTACCACTACCATTATGTACATGTCATCTGCCATATGCCTGGCTCATTATCATCTCCCGTGACTGTGCCCAGGATATCTCCAACAAGTGGTCAGAGGTAAAACAATTGGTGCCCCAGCGTGACAGCGTGTTGCAACAGGAAGCGATTCGTCAACGGAATAATGAGCGGCTGCGTGTACAGTTTGCCAATAAGGCCAACGTGGTCGGCCCATGGATTGAGCAGAACCTGGATGCTGTTGCCTCAGTCGGATTCAAAACGGTACTTGTGTGTTACATTTTAGAACTGAAGAGATAGGTATTTCAGATTATACTATTTAAAAGAGCATTAGCATAGCATTCACTTTGCAAGATAATTTTGTTTGCTTTTGTTATACTGCGCAGAGCGGCAACACTAATAACTTAATAAGCAAATGAGAAACAAGCTGCTTACCAAGAATCTCACACGATTCGTATTGTTGTGTCAATGTCCAACTTGTATTTTGTAGAACAGTAAAGCTTGAGCCAGATTCACAGAGCTCAGATTCAACTCGAAACTTGACCAATCATGCCGCGCAATTCTTGCACAAATTTTATCGTTCCCTCTCGCCTCGGTATCTCACCAATTTCTCTTTAATCTCTCAGGAATCCCTGGAAAGCCAAATGTCGAAGCTGAAACAGTACGAGAACAATGTGTTTGCCTTCAAGCCAAACATTGATGAACTAGAGAAATACAACCAGGAAGTACAGGAGGGGATGGTGTTTGAAAACAGTCACACTCGCTACACTATGGAGGTGAGCGGACTTGTACATGGGTCACCTAGGTGGCAAAAACGTTGGCGTTTTAGTCGAACAAGACTAGTTGTCCGTGAGGGGGTCATTTTTGCCAATAGAAGTGCTCTTAAGAAAAAATAAACGCTAACTCGGCCATCACAACAAGAAAACGAAGATCTCTGACCCCGGTGCATATTTGTCCTTGAAAGGAAGATTGAAGTCTAGTTACAAAAGTGCTAGCAAAATGCCAACAGCTTTGGCGTAACTCAAACCACAAGCAAAAGTAGTACTTGTAACCATTCACATGACTGGCTTTTTTGCCACTAGTGAAAACATTTAAACGCTAGTGTTTTAGTTAGTTTGCGAACAGTGGAGGATGTTCGCATTAAAGTTCGTCAGTGCGTTCTATAAAGCTTAATTTTGTGATACACCAGTGAAAGCCTAGTGTTGCTCTTAGTAAGTTTAATGCCTTGCTACAATATTTTTCCAAAATGGCTTTTACTAATAAGAGCATTTCTGAGATTTCACCTTGAACATTTATAGCCCGTGGTTTTAATAAGCGCCCCCCCCCTCCCCCCCCCGAACCGGACTTTTCTAAGCACCCTGGGCGGTTATTACGGCGAATACGGTAACAGCATTTCTGAGATTTCACCTTGAACATTTATAGCCCGTGATATTGATAGTTTTGTGGATGCTTGGGTAAATACACATACTCTTCAATATGGTCCTATGTAACCTTAAGAAAAATCTTAGCTGTAACTCTGAGATCAACAGCTAACAGACACCTAAACCTCTTGCATGGAATTATTAGTGGATATCCCCCTATTGTTGTTTAGAAGTTGTCTCCCATGAAATCGGGGAGTGACCATATCCATCTGATGTTTTTATATGTTCGTATGGTTGAAGAATGTTGTAGTTACTGTCTGCAGTTGCTTTGCTCTTACTACGTCAGCAGTATTGTGTTGAGATTACGGTTATTGTACTATTTTCTCCTAGACACTACGCGTGGGATGGGAACAGCTGGTCACCTCTATTTCACGTTGTATCAACGAAGTGGAGAACCAGGTAAGTCGACCATGAATCGGCTAATGCATATACCTGGAGTGTAGTCTTTTTCCCAGTGCATAAGCCCCAAATGAAGCAGTACATTTACGCCATGTGTTATTGTCGGTTCGTAGGACTATCACGTCCTCCATCATTAGTTATGCGCTTAAACATCGTTTGTAAAAGTACTTTGGTCTTGGATACAAATAATTGTTTCCGGATTGATTTTATACAGATATTACTATATTATAAAAAATTTTTTACTATGACGCACATGCTACGTCATTGATGAAATGGGAAGCCGTTATTTTTTTTCTGATTAAGGTCACAATTTGATAGCTGCCATCAATGTANAAGAGCAATATGGCGGGTTTTGCCCCCTTTCCGGTGACGTCACAGTGACTAGCGAGAAACTCGCAAGTGAGCTATTGACTGCTGTTATTGTTCATGTGCTTCTCATTATCTCCCCTGTACGTATTCGTCATATCTGCCTTACATTGTATTTGCCTCTCATTATCTCCCTTGTGTTGATGTGTTACCACTACCAGTATGTACATGTCATCTGCCAAATGCCTGGCTCATTATCATCTCCCGTGACTGTGCCCAGGATATCTCCAACAAGTGGTCAGAGGTAAAACAACTGGTGCCCCAGCGTGACAGCGTGTTGCAACAGGAAGCGATTCGTCAACGGAATAATGAGCGTCTGCGTGTACAGTTTGCCAATAAGGCCAACGTGGTCGGCCCATGGATTGAACAGAACCTGGATGCTGTTGCCTCAGTCGGATTCAAAACGGTACTTGTGTGTTACATTTTAGAACTGAAGAGATAGGTATTTCATAGTATTCACTTTGCAAGATAATTTTGTATGCTTTTGTTATACTGCGCAGAGCGGCAACACTAATAACTTAGTAAGGAAATGAGAAACAAGCTGCTTACCATGAATCTTCCATGATTCGTATTGTTGTGTCAATGTCCAACTTGCATTTTGTAGAACAGTAAACCTTGAGCCAGAATGACAGAGCTCAGATTCGACTCAAAACTTGACCAATCGTGCCGCGCAATTTTTGCTCAAATTTTTCCATTCCCTCTCGCCTCGGTATCTCACCAATTTCTCTTTAATCTCTCAGGAATCCCTGGAAAGCCAAATGTCGAAGCTGAAACAGTACGAGAACAATGTGTTTGCCTTCAAGCCAAACATTGATGAACTAGAGAAATACAACCAGGAAGTACAGGAGGGGATGGTGTTTGAAAACAGTCACACTCGCTACACTATGGAGGTGAGCGGACTTGTACATGGGTCACCTAGGTGGCAAAAACGTTGGCGTTTTAGTCAAACAAGACGAGTTGTCCGTGAGGGGGTCATTTTTGCCAATAGAAGTGCTCTTAAGAAAAAATAAACGCTAACTCAGCCATCACAACAAGAAAACAAAGATCTCTGACCCCTTTGCTTATTTGTCCTTGAAAGGAAGATTGAAGTCTAGTTACAAAAGTGCTAGCAAAATGCCAACAGCTTTGGCGTAACTCAAATCAGAAGCAAAAGTAGTACTTGTAACCATTCACATGACTGGCTTTTTTGCCACTAGTGAAAACATTTAAACGCTTGTGTTTTAGTTAGTTTGGGAACAGTAGAGCATGTTCACGTTAAAGTTCGTCAGTGCTTAATTTTGTGATACACCAGTGAAAGTCTGGTGTTGCTCTTAGTAAGTTTAATGCCTTGCTACAATATTTTTCCAAAATGGATTTTACTAACAGCAGCATTTGTGAGATTTCACCTTGAACATTCATAGCCCGTGATTTTGATAGTTTTAATGGCTAAATACACATACTCTTCAATATGGTCCTATATAACCTTAAGAAAAATCAAAGCTGTAACTCTGAGATCAACAGCTAACAGACACCCAAACCTCTTGCGTGGAATTGTTAGTGGATATCCCCCTATTGTTGCTTAGAAGTTGTCTCCCATGAAATCGGGGAGTGACCATATCCATTTGATGTTTTTATTTGTTCATATCGTTGAAGAATGTAGTAGTTACTGTCTGCAGTTGCTTTGTCCTTGCTATGTCAGCTGCGTTATGTTGAGATTACGGTTATTGTACTGTTTTCTCCTAGACACTACGCGTGGGATGGGAACAGCTGGTCACCTCTATTTCACGTTGTATCAACGAAGTGGAGAACCAGGTAAGTCGACCATGAATCAGCTAATGCATATACCTGGAGTGTAGTCTTGTTCCCTGTGCATAAGCCCCAAAGGAAGCAGCACATTTACGCCATGTGTTATTGTCAGTTCGTATGGCTATCACGTCCTCCATCATTAGTTATGCGCTTAAGCGTTCGTAAAAATACTTTGGTCTTGGATACAAATAATTGTTTCCAGATTGATTTTATTCAGATATTACTATTTTATAAAAAAATTTTTACTATGACGCACACGCTACGTCATTGATGAAATGGGAAGCCGTTATTTTTTTTCTGATTAAGGTCACAATTTGATAGCTGCCATCAATGTACACAATTGTCACAATTTGTCGTTCCATTTCCCTCCCAGATCCTGACTGTGCAGTCAAAGGGTATCAGTAAAGACCAGATGGAGGAATTTGATAAGTCTTTCCGCCACTTTGACAAGAACCGCACACGTCGTCTGGAGCCCAAAGAATTCAAGGCCTGCTTGGTCAGTCTGGGGTACAACATCAGGGACGATAAACAGGTAAATGCGAGTTTAAATCGTGTTACCAGGTCACGTGTAAGTTATCAAACTTCGAAAATGCAAACACCATGTTCTCGAAGCTGTCAGGAACCCATCTTCTGTGAAAAATAACATTTTACTACTTAAAAAGCTGCCTGGCCTTGGCTTATTATTCAAATTGACATATCTCAAGCTCGGCTCCCTTGCATAATGTTGAGTAACGAACAATAAGTTTTACACGGCAACGTGTTGTTTGTCGGGTAAAATGGTGGCTTGGAAACAAAGGTGTGTCAATGATGCTGCGTTCTAAATGGTCAGTTAAGCCGTCACTCAAAATCCTGGCGATGGGCCAATTAGGACTCATTTGCGACAGCTTCTTTTCCTTGAGGCAATGCTTTACACAAAAAAATTCCCTGCCGAAGCTAACCAAGCTATTGGGCTTTATAGCAATAATGATCTGTGACTTTCCCAAGTTTATGAATTCTAATCCGAGTAGTGATCGAATTAAGACCAATTTTTTAACATTAAGATGAGTTAGTACCAACGTCCACTTATCTTTTACTTGGAATTGTAAATCTGGTGTTTCCAGCAGGACTTGTCTGAAATTTTGAACATAAATGTCCAATTATATTGCAAACCCTGTTAAATCTAGGTGTTTTACAAGCATTAAAAACTTAAAACTGGAAGATATATGCCATCAAGCCTGCTTTCGTTGTAATTTGATAATTTCAAAAAAATCAAACTTCTAAATTCTCGTGTACATAGTTTAGAATTTGATTCACTGCATTTTTTAAATGAAGAAATTGTGAATGTTGAATAAGTTGCAGTGTTGAGATATGGCCTTTTTGTAGGGTGATGCTGACTTCCAACGTATTATGAGTATAGTGGATCCTAATCAATCTGGCTACGTGTCATTCGAGTCGTTCTTGGACTTCATGACTCGCGAGACTACGGACACTGACACAGCAGAACAAGTCATGCAGTCCTTCAAAATTTTGGCCGGTGACAAGGTAAGGTTTTGTGAATTTAGTGTTGTTGGAAATGAAGGACACGTTGCATTTAGAATTGATAAGGTGTAGTTCGTCATGTTTTATACATTATGCATTTTACTGCAGCATTTCATTGAATGTTAAATACAGAATTTTCGGACACTGTTCTTTATGTGTAATTTACTCTCCAAGCACATCTTGTGGGAGTAGGTGTATTGTACGACTTCCTTGGAATTCTGAAATTTTTCTGATAGGTTCTGGAATTTCTTTTTGTCTTGGAAAATTTTTACATTTGATTTGTTTATGACATATATTTATTGCCCACACAATAATACAAAGCCAGTCTGAGGTTGGGCGCCTCGGATCTGGCTTTAACAAAAGTAACCAACAAATATATACGGCAATAAAATGCAACTGAAAAGGGGAATGGGGACGGGGGAGAGACTTTCACGCGCCGTTCATACGCACACTCACGCCATGCTGATATGATGTCTGATGAAATTATGTGTTATATAAATATATGTGTATGAAAATAACAGTAGAACTTTGATCATTTCTAGTATACTAATTAAAAGCATGCGTGCAAATCTCTCCATTTATCCACATTTGGTTTCTGTTAAAATTGTGTTTATAAACGTTTGTAACTTCACCTTGAAATTGTTAAAAAGGGAGAGGCCTTTCTACTTAAGTTTGTTGTCTGATAAATGAAGTGCAAGTGTATTAATGGTATTGCAAATTAATTTGTGATTTTGGTTAGAGTTTTGAACGAAATCTAATATGTCCCAAATCGTAAACATCTACTGTAGAGCCTTTAGGGCTTTATTTAAGAGTGTTTGCACTGATTCCCAGAATGTCCTGACACAGGTGCAGTAATAAAACATATGAAGTAAAGTCTTTACATTTGATGATTTGTCATGGAAAAACTTTACATTTGATGAATTCTCACCCATGTCATGAAAACCATTGTTTTGTTACAGAATATTAATTTCTGGTCTAAACTTTGGCATACGGTATGTCATATTGGATATGCAAGCTTTTTTGTTGGAACATCAGTTGAGGATAACACATGTGTACTGTGTGAAAAATTTGTGGAATTTTATGTTGAAAAGTGGAGAGGCAGACAAGTGAGGTAGGAGAGGGTGGGAGGGAATGAGAGGAAGGGGGGACAAGGGATAGAGAGGTAGGGTATGGGATTACTTTTCTCCAGAGATGTTGAGATTGTTCTTTCTGTTGCAGCCTTACATCACGGCAGATATCCTTCGCGTGGAGTTACCCCCTGACCAGGCAGACTACTGTATTGAGCGGATGGCCCCATACACTGGTGTCGAAGCAGTCCCAGGCGCTCTCGACTACACCTCCTTCTCTACAGGACTCTATGGCGAGAGCGACCTTTAGACTCAACCTGTACTTGTCAGGGCTTTTGCCATTTTTGTACTGTACCTGACGTCCTCTGTGTATTTATCTAGACATATGCAAATTTTTGTGGGATGGGAAACCGATGTTTAGTATGTAGCAGAATTTTGCCAATAATTGTCCATACGCAAAATGGTGACAGCACTTAAACCTGTTTAATGAAGTCTGTAGTCATGTTTTTCTTGAATTTTTGTATGACAAACATCTAACATGTCTCACGAAAAATATATGAAAAGGGAAGCTATTGGTACATTTGAATAGAAGCTTGAGTTGTTTAAAAGTGCCAGACTGTAAAAACACAAATGTTTGATAACTGGATGAATATTATTTTAAGCTGAACTCGTTATTTACAAGCTTTGCTATGTACTCGTTATTGTTTTATAGGCGTTACTTTACCATTTGAAATGTGGTCTGTTGTGTCATTATAATGCACTCGAGTTGACTGATAGTGAATGAAACACCCCTAGATGGCACCACCTTACCATGGTTAGGTTTTTACCTCAGTGTGGCCATTAGTAAATTTAGCGAATGAGTGCTGTGAAGAGCTAACATGAACATGAATTAGAAATACACGGAATTATGTTTGAAAGAAATTTGTTTTTGAAGGTTCTTCATGAATCTAGCAAAGGTTGTTTTAGGAGAATGCGAGTTTCCAGTGTCTTAGTATAGGGTACATTGGTTGAATGCTTTACTCCCAAAAATTTGAGATACGCCATCAAATGACAATAAACATCAGTTAGCCTTCTCTTTGTGTTGCTTTTTTTTTTAAATAAAACACTCAACATTGCTTGTGTGTGGTCTTGAACTGAAGTCCCTAAGAACTACCACAGATGGAGAGCCACAAGCTGAACTGTCTGCTTCAAGTAAACGATAGCTGAGCTAATAGCTCACATCGAGACATAAAAATTCAATTGAATAATCTGACTATAAATTAATTCAGTTGTTCTGGCGTCTCAACTATGATTGACTATACGGCTCAACTCGTAGCTCTCCATCTGCAATGTCTCTAAGCCAAGCGATCATAGGCCTTGAAAGTAATGAAATGTTGGTGATTGTGCATTATGAAAACACTTGGTCCACTCTTGAGATAAAGCTCCAAAAGAAAGGCAAAGCAGTGCTTTTATTGTCAGAATCGGATGTGATGAGGTAATTACATTTTCTCAACATAAGTGATACAATGCCAGTGGACCAAACTCTGAATATAATATTTCAAAGCATGGAAAGTTGCAATTACAATACTGTCGTAGACTCAGAGGTAATTTAGTTAAGCTACAGAATTCAGTTCAAATACTCAACTCTACACAATGAAAACACCTTACATGAACTAAAAAAATGTAATTATGCTTCACATTGCGAACAATTTGTCCCGTCAGCATGCCATCTTTTTGGTCACATCGCGTGACCTAATGAATATAAGTCTGATAAGATTTCTGTCCCCGACCGGGACTTGAACTCGGGACCTTCTAACCGAGCAGATACTTCACATTACTGGTATATTGTCAAGAACGACATCTAAAATTCTGCACACACACACATTTTTCAAATTTACTCGTAGCCAGTACAAATTTGTAATTTTACTTGAAGTACTGGGTATACCAAGCAATTTCAAGTCAAGTGCCAAGTTCATGGATTAGGGCAAGTCACTCGAAGAACCAGTTTCTCTACTGAATAACGAGCATCAAACTGATTCTCAAAGTTTGGGACTGTTGCACTCATGAGATGCCAGAGTACTCGGATCTCTATGATGCATTGTAAATCATCCTGGAAAGATATGTAAAATCTATGATGTTTCAAGACTCATTGACTTGGTGGACCATTGTGAACAATGATTCAAATAAAAGCAAAACAAATTGCACAACGTGCCACTTTAATAATTTCCATAAGAGTAATACTGGTCGCGGTAGGCATCACTGCACAGGCGTGACTGAGATAAGTTTTTCTTTGCGACGCCCCCCATAAACAATTCAAACGTTGCAGACTTCTTGGCATGGATGATGGCGGTTGCCGCATCTCGCTCGGCTACACTGTTTCGGCAGTGCTGTAAATAAATATTTACAAAATATATAACATGTAGTGATTTAGCAGAACCACCATGGAACTGCATAGCCGCATGGAAATTCATTTACAACATATCCGAGGTCAAAGGTTACAGGGCTGTCACTCAAATCGAATCTCCCACCAGTCACAGAGAGTCTTCATATGCGCCCTCAGTCTTTTCATTCACTGAGTGCTCACAATATTGAAACGAGGTATGCATATGATAGAAAGCTGCTGAGGGAATTGTGTATCTGCATGCATGCAACCGTTGAGAATGAATGCTCCGAGTTGCCTTTGTTCAAGAACACAGGAAGTTGTGAAATCCTCACAAAATTCTTTACTTTGATAGGTAATTTGACATTTTGCTGTTAACCGGTTCCTCTGAAAATTTAAACTTTTCTCTTTTGGTCCAAAGTCACGATTTTATAGGCAGATTTTGATAAATAATGAAACAAGTAACATCAATACCGCTTAAGTTTAAGAATATCTGTGCAAGCTTTAAAAGCGTCATCTCCTACTCGAGCCTAAAATTAAGCACAAGGTTAGTGTAAGTATCATAAACCCCGCTTGAATTTAAGCATANGCTCCGAGTTGCCTTTGTTCAAGAACACAGGAAGTTGTGAAATCCTCACAAAATTCTTTACTTTGATAGGTAATTTGACATTTTGCTGTTTCGATCTCATGCTCACGACGTGCTTTAACCAGTGACTCGATTTCTGTAATCCATTTTATACTTGGTTTCATATCAGTCTCCCAGCATGAGGTGTGTATAACAATGCACTGTTGACCTACTTTTAAGTAGGTCAACAATTCATCGCCTATCAGACTGGAGATGGTAACAAAATTAATGTTTTAGCGATAATTATTAAGTTAATAATGCACTGCAAATTCAGTTGACATCAGAGTGAATGTTGAAATAGCGAACATAGTTAAAGCACGTTATGGTTATATTGACCGAAAACAAGCTTTCACCGAATAATTAACTGAAGACATTGAAAATTTCACGTGTCCCAACTTAATCAGCTTTTTCTCGACTTGGGCAAATTGACTTAATTTGAACTCTGGAACACAAGATCTCAAAAACGGTTCAGTGGATTTCACTGATAAAACTTTCCAAACTTGATTGTCTCAAAACGCTGTTAGCATTTTCAATATAAAGGCCAAGTTCTTGTGCAATGTAACAAAGATGAATACAACTGCTATTTTTACAAAAATATCTTATGTTTTGTGAGTTGATTAGCCCTAGAAACCAAACTAAGAGATTAATAAAAAAATCCTAACAGCACTTTTGAGGTAACTGGTGAAGTTTTCATTTAAAAAGGTTTCATTAAAATCGACCGAGGCGTTATTAAAAATGGAATTTGGACTTAAAAAAGCGTTACTGTAATCTTACAATAGCACATGAATATAAAATATACTTATAATCCCTGACCTTTTTTCTTTCAGAAAATATAACGTTTACTATATTTGACAAAGCCTGTTTTTGATAGAGTTAGAATGGAGTCCCCTAAATAAGGTTTGAGATAACCTTAACACTGTTCCGTGTTCAACCTCTGTATCATAGTTATCAATAGACAACATATAAAAAATTGAGGACATTTGCAACAATGTTAGAAGCCTTGAAAACTAGTAAAAAAGAGCAATTTTCATACTTATCTTTGTCCATTATTGGTAAGATTTTATTTTATGCACACAATTCTCATCTCATTTCCTGTGACCACCTTATTGAAGTGTCTCAGCCAAAAACGTGATTTGAAAAATGATGTTAAGTGAAAGAACCAAATTCTTCATTTTCTTCACACATACTGACCTAGTTTTTACTTATAAGAGTCACATTTGGAAATGAAGACAGTCAAAGGTTTCATTAGCTGAAGCCGAAAGAGACAACAGAGGCGGTTTTATGGGACTGATCCTGTTTAATTCCAAATTTCTTAAATTTGGAAATGTGAATTTTTGTGTAGGTCATTTGAACAGAACATAAGATTATTTTATAATCCAGGAATGATTTATAAAAACTGTGAAGGTAGAACAAATTTCTTTGAAAACCTTTGCGTGACAAAACTGCAAGCAAAGCTACCATATGTTGGAACTCTTTTTCTGTCAGGATTAACCCAGCACCACGAATGAGTTCTTCCTCAACTCAGAAATTACTTTTAACTTGAGCAAGGAAGATATCAAGACCAATTGTACTACAGTGAGTGGTCTAAATCAAAATGCCCGTACCTTTTAGTTGGAAGAAGTCAGGTTCATAGCAGAGGCATTGTGCCCTGATTAGCAGGCTAAAAACAAAAATCAAAAAGGGCCCTTCACTAACAACATCAGTCTCATAACATTCCTTACTGCGATAGGGTTCTACTTTCACTACCAATTGCAAGTCACAGGCAGTGAACCGTTTTCAAATGGGTAATTTTAGGATTGGCCAACCCCAATAACCTCTGAAGCGTTTTCTTGAGTCATTGATGGTTTCGACATTCTTCATTGGTAACGGAAACAGAATATTGCCATGGTAAAGAATATTGCAAGACTGTTTTTACGAGAGCAAAAGACCAAATTTAACTTCTGTTTTTGACAGCAAAATAGAGAAAAATGCAGCCTTAAAATATGAACTCAAGTAGTCAATCCTTGCAAAAAATGAAAATTTATTGTAAATTCTATATAAAGCCCAAATCACATAGACATCGTGAAGGCCCTCAACCACATAATCCATGGATTAGCATAGTCGCGATCGAGTGCCATAGATACCAAACAACTTACTGAGGACTCCATGTCGGCCAACTGTCGATCAAACTCTTCGCACTCTAAGGCATAACTGAAGTTCTCCTCCAACTGACGAGAGTTTAGTGCCACCAAGCGATGTACTGCTCGTCTAAAATGTGAGAACAGAATTCCTGTTACCTTTCAGTATCACATGAATCTTCAGTAAAACTCGCATAAGTCGGACATGCATCAGTCAGATTTTCACAGCCTATGACAGCGAACAGCCTTGCCAAACTCTCTAACATCACTGGCAAAATCAAATTCAGAATTGAGCCTCAAACTAGAAAGGTTTTCTAATAAATCAATTTGAAAAAATCCAAGAGTCCCACTACTTACAGATGACCTCTGGCCTCCTCATATCTGCCCTGTTCCGCTGCCTTAGCAGACATCTGCATCGCTGCTGTGCCAAGCACTGCTACGTTTGTAGTCTGAAAAGTAAAAATCACGTGAAGTGTGCCTTGAATAACCTTGGACCCAAAATGTGATTTTTATCACTAAGCTGTAACCTTACATGTTCATCTAATGCCCAGTACAGAGTTTAATGTGATAAGCTAACAAATCGAGGAAGGACTTCAAATCAAACACAACGAAACAAGTGAAATTATTGTTATTTATTGTACGCTTGAGCTGAGCACCAACATTAGCTCTTACAGTATTTTTAAAAGACAAAAAAATTTTAAAGAGCACCGTTTTTCACAAACTTGCTTCATTTTCATGGATACAAATTTGCTAACAATCAACAATTAATGTATTTCAGACTCGGCACTTTCTGACACATAAATCTCAAGCAGAACAGAAAAAAATCTTTACCTGCTCCATTTTGTGTCTGTCTTCGGTCATTTTTCTTCGATAACTAAGAACACGGAGGAGCTTTGCACCATCTTTTCTTCGATACGTTATTTGTGCCTGAAAGAAAAAGGGCCGTTATGACACATGCGCACATGCAATTCTCTGCACAAACTATCAGACTCTTTGTGTTAAACTAACATGCGTTCTAACACGTCAACAAACAGAAATGTTTTTGGAAATGCTTTCAAACCAAATTGATTCAGCGGTCATAACTGGTTGCAAAACCTGTGTGGCCAATCTCTTCGCAAGACAAGAAAGTGTGTCATGACAGCTTTGGTGTTGCTGAAATTTTGTACCAAAACAAAATTAAATGTGTACACAGAAGCTAAAGTTTCAATTACCTCTACAAAATATAACGACAGCTGATGTTGCTACACCTATGAAGATGGTGTTTAGGGGTTGCAAAACTCACCAGGTCATGATTCTTACCAACAACAGGAAGATAGTTCATAGCATAATTGGGGTATCATTCAGGGTTGCACACAAAACCAGTCAGATTAAGAGGATCACTGAATTGAGCCATTGTGTTCACATTAGGAAATTTGTACCTTCCTTCTATGATCAAACGCCAACGCTGGTGAAATTCCACCAGGCCAAGGTCAGCCATGCAACCAAACAAAATGTGGGGATAAAGACATCAACGGGAAACAAATATTAAGTGTATAGTGACAGAATAAATACTACAAAATTTCTGGTCACAAGAGTTTGAGGGAAACCGAAAGGCACAACATCTATGTCGTGAATATGTCGTTAACAAAATTACCTCATCACAACCAGTTTCATCCATTTTCTTTCAAGCACAGCTTCTGTTGTAAGTTAGTGACATGTATAATTAGCTGGTAACTACTTTCCAATGAACAGCGCAAGGGTTTGGGTTTTTTTGACAAAATCACTATAACTTGACCAATTTTGAAATTCAAAAACCCACGTAGTCTACTTTTCATACCCCTTTATTTATATTTTTTGGTTTCCATCAGTTTTTATGTCCCAAAAAGAAAATAGAAAATACAACCTGGATGCTCTCAAACCTTCTGTTCATACAGTCACTCTAATGATAACCCACCTGAAGAGGAAAGTCGTCATCCTTAAAGTCATGTTTGCTCACACCAAATGAGAAGGCGTGATCAGAGTCTTTAGTTACATTCCCAATCTCTTTTGCCAGCACACTGCCACACTGTAATAAAGACAACAATAATTACACTGCTACCATGCTACACATATATCATACTATTGGCAAAAAACCCTCAGATAGGTGGTACTATAAACAGTACATAAGGTATTTGGATAGACTGGTAACAAAGAATATTTTTTAAAAAGCTCTTTAAGGCTATAAAATTGCATGTCTTTAAAAACCTTTATGGTCACAGAATGTTATGTGCACAAAAATAATGCCCAGGTATTCATAATCATGTGATTTCATTTTGTCTAAAAATTCTTAATTTTTCATGGATATGAACACTAACATGAATTTCTTTGAACGAAACTTACAAATTCTGTTTCTTTATGTTATTAGCTACAAAAGGTGCTATAGATTTGCTTTAAATTCACTATCTTGGACCTTGTTAATCGAATCTAACTTCATGGTTACCAATAACTTATGTTTGTTCAAAGATGAAGATGTGACTAATAAAATTTCATCTACGACCATGCCCACCACACAGCTCACTCACCAGTTGACCATCGTTGTTTTTCCACTCCAATGACTTCTGAAGGTGAAGTGTCACTTGTACATCTGTTGCCACGACATTGTTCTGACCAATCAAGCGTATCTGGCGTATGAGTTCGCCTGGGTGAAGCACGTTGGCAGTGCCGTTTGTCACCGATGCTGCCGTGCCAATAGTCTGCAGCTCACATCCACCAAGACCCAGAATGGAAACTTTCGTCTGGTTTGACTTTGCAATGTTGCCAATCTAAAAGACCATATGCATAACCCATGCAGTAGATTCTATATCGATTACGATGGTCTGAACAAGAACAATTACTGATGACATCTGAAAGATCATCTGGTGATGTGCGCATCATAAAGCGTACCTCACTTGAGTTTTAAATAACTACCAAAATGTCAACTAATCATTTTGAAGAGTTATTCTGGTCGAACAACAACACAGTTTTTATAAAGATCACTTGTAGTTCTCAAAATCTCATCCTGTTCTGGATTCACATTAGAAAAGGGTTATGGCCTTGATAAGTTATCTTAGCCAATCAGTTTCACTTCCCAAAGCAGCGTAAGGAGAATTTCAGGCATTTTATTTTTAGTAATCAGTTTTAATCCAAATAAAAGATAAGAATGCGATGACTTTGTAGAGCTAACATGCCTGAGAAAAAATTGTATTTGACAACAGGGGTCATAACCATCAAACTTTTAATTAACAATAGGGCGGTTCTGGATTACCCAGTGATAGAACTCGACCTTTGTTCTGGAGATAACAAAGCACGTGACCTCGTTTTGGAAATCAGGCACATTTTTGTGTCTCTCATTGACATAGGGAGGGCGAAGAATTACACATCACACATATGCGAGTATTTATCCAGTTTATCTAACTTGCTCACATCCAAGTTGTAGCAGCAATACTTTGCTGGCATTGGAAGGATGAATAGAGTAAAGCAACTGAGAAAAAAATCAAACAAATAACATGTGAAACTCCAATGGCACGAAAACAAGGCAACAAATGAGCCTGGCGGATGTTTATGGCAATGTAGTTAAATACAGTGAGATTTAAGTGTCGCTGTATAATCCGGGATGGTCCTATTGCCTGAAATTTTAAAGTTTATTCAAGACATGCAATGTCGTTTGTTACAGTGACTATAAACCAGTTTTCTGTCCAAGAAGCGAACTTTTGATTTAGGTCACTTCCTGCTAAAAAAATTGTCTCCACTTGTTTCTTACACAGATGAAAAGTGATTTGTTAGTTTGCAAACAACTGACAGTTTGATGTATTGGGACTATTCTCAGAGCACGCCGTCATGAGTCAACTTGTAAAGCCTGGGCTTTGTTTTATGAAAGTTTAAGTCTCAAAAGTCTGATTGTTGACATGATGACAACCATGGGCAAAAGCAACATTCAAAAAGCACGACATGTGATGGAATGATAGCATTGTTTTTTCGGTTTAAATTAAGACTAAATTCTTTCATGAAATGGAGCCCTGCATGGTCAACAACGAACTGCCATTTCTTTCAAAGTCCAGAAATCACCTCTAATTTGACTAAAAACAAATTGAGACGAATTTCATAATGGTAAGCAGTCTAAATGCAAACTTTGTGTTTGCGATGGGAAGTTTTATTACCTTTCTATAGAAGGGTGGACCTGCTTGTATTTGGCCCACACCAGCATTGGCCATTCCGTCGGTACACAGAATGATCTCAGAGCCTGGCGTCTGTGACAGTAATCCAACACCAAGGGTCAATGCAGGTCCCAGTGCCGTGGCGGAAGTAGGCGTAAGGGCAAGAACTTTGACCTTTAGTGATCTTCAACAGGAAATACAGACATTAAAAAATCCAAATTTGAATAATATTTCCAATGTACGGCTTATGGTTAGTTGACAAATTATAAAGAATTGAAATGCTATAACTACAAACACTATTAAGAAAAATTACTCCATACTGCAAATTAAAATCAATAGTCAACAGTTTTCAAGATGTAATCTCCCAACAAAAAATTTTAAAAAACAACAGATACAGGGAAAGCAGTTAATTTATAAAACACAATGTTAATTTAGACAATGGCACCGTATAACAATTGTAGTTACTCACTCAAGCGACTTGCTAATTGGGCTGATTGTGAAACTGTTGGACCAGTCTACTCCCTCCGCCAATAGTTCACTAATGTTGTTCTGATTGGCCTCGGACCGTCTCATTTCTGGCATAACTCCATCCCCAATCAAACTGATGTCACTTGCAAATGTGATCATGGCAACTCTTTTATCTGGTTCTTCCAAAGCGAGTTTATCCAACTGCCTGAAAAATTTAATTTCATAAAATGCATTTAATTGAAAAGTACGTTTAAGAAAATGACTCACAAAATGTTATTATTACAATTACGACAAGAGCAACGCGGAGCTTTGAAATGTGCCATGGAGTGCTTCTAGGGTTGTTTGTTTCATAAAAATAGCCGCCAGAAGGCGAAAAAACGTCCAATCCATCTGAAAATGAGTACATGCCATCGCTTCATTAATAGAAAGCTATTTACCAAATTTCACAAAGTCATCTTCAGAATGGTTTGGTTGGGGTAGATGCCAAAAAACAAGACTCAAAAACAGGAAAAATGGCCACTAGGTGGCGCAAAAGTTCCTCGATTCCATCCAAAAGCGGGAGGATAGCATCATCTCACCAATAAATGCCTGTATTCCAAACTTTCTGATAATCCGTTGAGGACATTTAAAGATACAGAGGTAAGCCATGAAAATTGCCAATAGGGGGCACACTGGTAGTCAGATCCGTCCGAAAGTTGTTGTCATCCGTTGTTAACGTCATATAAATACACTAGCTAAATTTAGCAAAGATGCTGCAAACGGTTTAGGAGATACAGCCATGGGCACAAAAAAAAACAAAACTGCCACTAGGAGGTGCCACAGTAGTCAAAGTCATTGGTATATCATTATAAGCTTCCTAGTAAAAACACACATGCCAATTTCCACAATCATCTTTAGAGAGGTTTGGTTGATAGAGGGGTGGACGCCAAAAAACAGACTCGAAAATAGCAAAAATGGCCACTAGGTGGTGCAAACTACGTCGAATCTGTCCGAAAACAGGAGGATAGTGTCATCTCACTAATAGGTGCCTATATTTCAAATTTTATGAAAACACATTGAGGACCATTGAATATACAGAGGCAAGCGTAAAAAGCATAAATTGCCACTAGGGGGCACACTGGTAGTCAGACCCATCGGAAAGTCATCGTCATTCATTGTCAACATCATATAAATACACTTGCAGAATCTTCTAGTAAAGATCCTGCCAATGGTTTACGAGATACAGCCATATGCGCAAAAAGAGACAAAACTGCCACTAGGAGGCGCCACAGTAGTCAAAATCATCGAAAAATCATCGTCAGCTGTCCTCTTCATAATAAAAACATACATGCCAATTTCCATAATCATCCTTAAAGCGGTTTGGTTGATAGAAGGGTGGACGCCAAAAAAACACTCGAAAACAGCATAAATGGCCACTACGTGGCTCAAACTACGTCGAATCCGTCTGAAAACAGAAGGATAGCGTCATCTTACTGATAGATGCCTATATGATAAATTCTATGAAAATACGTTAAGGACCTTTGAATATATCGAGGTAAGCGTAAAAAACTAAAATTGCCATTAGGGGGCACAGTCGTAGTCGGCTCCATCCGAAAGTTCGCTCATGCCGTCCCATTCATGATGGGAACATATGTGCAAAATTTCATGAACGTACGTCAAAGGGTTTTGGAGATAGAGCAGCGGATGCTGGACGCCGTACGTCGGAGGCGGACGGACAAACGCCGGACAGACGCCGGAAAGACGCCGGCCGGACGGACGGACGGAGATGACGGCATAATGTGTCCGCATATAAATATGTGGGCGCATATAAATATGTGGGCGCATAATAAAAACATGCATCTCAGTAAAAAGTTATGCAGCAGTGACGTCATCTTCTGTTAGCATTTCAGTGACAATTCTTCACCTGTTGGCAGTGAGGTGAACTCAACAAATATACAGATTAATAAAATGTTGATTTATTATTAGCTTAACACAAACTGTATAGATGTCATGAAATGGCATTTGATAAAGTTTTCTTTCAGTACGGTAATTAGTTTGACAAATAAAAATGCAATTACTTAGTGGAATTACCATGCAGTGAAGTTTCTTGAGCCCATAAAAGACAAAATGATAGAAAAACAACAATAGTGAGTGAGCAAAGTCCACAGTTGCGTAGAAGATTGAGGAAACATAATGGACCTATTTGGCAATCGGCCACTCAGGTTTAATTTTTCTTTGTCACAAAAGTCAGAATCAATCTCATTGAGGAAAAAGTGCTTCCACTGAGAACTCCCAATAAACTATGGCCTAAGACTCCTGGGAAAAATAATTCGCCAAGAAAGGAATTGAATCCACAATCTCAAGACTGATTTTTACCAAGTGCTTCAAACACAAGGCCACTGACCAATGACAAATTCAAAAGCAACATGATCATCTGTCATTACCTGACATGCAACAATGCTTGCATTATGCACTCAATGCATGTAAACATTACATCACCACTATACTTACCTTGTTATTGCCGTTTTCATACAGTCTAGACGCGACATGTTCTGACCACTGACGTCACCACCAGATTTAAGTGCTCTCCATTCAGCTGTAACAACATTTTGATAAAGATGATAAAATCTCATTAAAATTATATTTTTTGATAATGCTTATGAAAGTTTGTCAGATATCTTGCCTGACTTTTACCCTCCGTCAGAGCGAAGGCGGTAGAGACTGTTCTCTATTTATCATTTTCACAAGTATCTGACCATGCCATAACAGAAAACTTAGGTTTCATCAGCAAACAACAATGGTTTCTAAATTGAGGCTCTTCCAGGTATCAAACCATGCAGTCAATTGTTAAGTGTTCCCATACACTTGTGTACGGCATCACAACTCGCACGCTAATTATCTACCACGGTTCAAAGAATTACCAGCTACAATTATTCATCTACGGGAATCTGAGAACTAAAACCTAATGTATTAATTTTGGCTAATTCTTCTTGTACTTTTTCGTGCAAAACTGAACCTAATTCAGCTTTTTACGAGAAATTCAATTTCAAGAGCCAAACAGGTTGAAATACCATAAGTTTTAGCCTACAATCAATTACTTTTAACCAGTGTTTTAGTTATGAAGCCATCGCTAATGCGGTAATTGCTCTGCTCTACACAATAGAACCTTAGATCAAATTCCTTCGATAAACACCTGGTTTCTTGACAACAGTGACATCTATTGACAAAGAACAAGGTGGTCTGAAACGAGCAGAGTTTTAGCACTTTTCAAAACTGGCCCTCCCTGGAAAAGGTACAGAAGCGATGTTTTTAAGGGGAATACAAAAGGTAAGAAAGTCTATCTTATGTTTTGCTTATGTGCCAAATGTTAGCACAGTAGCTACATAAGCTATTGTAAAATTGCCTGGATGTTCCTATCAAAGAACCATGGAAATAGTTAAACCCCATGCTTTTAACATTTGTTACAAAGTAATAACAAACTAAAGAGCAAAATTTAGTTTTTTAGCATCATTATGCTCACGATATGAAAAACATATGTTAGCACCAAGCCTCGGTCCCCCTCCCTCCCAAAGCAAAACCTTATTACAGTGGTTCGTGAAAATGGTGAGAAGTGCGATGAACAGTTTCCTAGTCCATCAGCTCTATCCACCATTTATGAACGATCAGGGGAGCAGTTGTTCAGTGGTTTATATAATCAAATGAACAGGCCACGGCAATTAAAGGGCAGATAACACCAGCTACTATACTTGACACAGCTGACTGCACCTACTCCCAAAAGCACTGGTTAGGATTAAAACTTTGATACTTTGAAAGACACCAATACCTAGAAGGGCTGGCATTTGGCAATTTGAACTCATGGACCCACTGACGTCAACACAGTAGATTAATACACCAGAGGATTTCCCCCTCTCATCTCTAGCGTCATCTGTTGGTGGTGGAGTCAGCATATAATCCACTTGGTGCTCACTTGGCACTTGAGCTGCATCATCCAACTCTAGGTTGGCGCTGGCGTCACCACAGAATTCACTGTAAGAACACAATATTATACAATATATGGCATTATTTTATCAATATAGAACCACTACACTATTGACCTTTGTTATAGATAACGAAAACTGATGCAAGCGCACCCCAGAGTGTAGATTTTTATGATAAGAGTCATCCAATCAAGAATACAGAAAATGTCAAGCACAAAATCATTTGCATGGTAAGCTAGCACTTGATTTTGAATAAAAGTTACTTGTTAACATGCATTTACATCTTTGATAAACTGAACTTCTAACTGCTATTAAAGTAAAGTGATTTCAACAGATCATTTATCAATGTCTATTAGCAGGGCTGCTTTGAATGACAGCTATCCCACAATCCTTTGTGTATATGAAGTCACGTGCTTTCACTAAAAAAAGTCAATCCCTCATCTACCTACCATCAGTTAGTGATGTGATGGAATTAGCAATCTCAGACAAGATCTATTGATACAGTAGCTGACCTATTTAGCACACAATAATTGAAATTTCATTGCCAAATTTCTCAACAAAAATGACTAATAGAAAATTTTAGTCTTTAGTTGTACTGCATTTGGTGAAATTAACGTTATATTTATAGTAAAGTAACGAGCATCAGAAAAACAGAAATGACAATTTTGCAATTATTTTTGGGCAAAGCAAGTGAAGGATTGTACTTTTGTAATAACCAAAGACCATCATGACCTAGCTGACAGTCATATATAACAAAAGGCTAGCAGTGAATCGATGGCCATAGGTCTATCACTTGGCTGCCAATGTTGTGACAACCCACAGAAGTATCACAGTGTAACATTAGTAGGTCTATGGTATCATAAATAGAGGGAGAGGCTCTGATCACAATTGCCAGTCATGACAATATTGACCAATATTGACCAATATTGACTTTGTTGGTCATACCCGAAGGCTGGGCAGGGATCTCTTCCCCCCGCAAATTTGCTTACTCCGGGGTTTTGTCAGGTTTAAATAAAGGAGAATGCAGTTCCTTCAAAAACTACTGCACAACAAACAGCACCACTGACCATTCCCACTGTACTGAATCCTTGTCTCTATTCAGTTTAGACACCGATGACAGTATCGCTTTGCACCCGCGACAAAAGATGGGGTCACCAGTCATAACGGTGACCTCGTCTGCAAGTGTGCCCAGACGTAACAGCACAATGTTGGAATCACTTTTCGAGCATTTGAAACTCTTTTGCTTTGAAGGCGGGTTTGAGCCTGTCTTTCCTTGACTTGTGTCACAAGTTGGAGCATTTCTTCGTCTGAATAAGTCTAAGAAACTTTTTCGCTTTGGGGACTTCTTGGGGCTTTTCTGCTTTGATCTAAAACCAGCTGCAAATAAAAACATAAAGACATTTTGATGGTAATTCTTCATTTATTTAACAATTGCTTGGACGGAGGCTACAGGAAAGTTTATAATGTCAAATTTCTAATCAATAATGAACGTTACCAAGCTTGTACATCATTATGAGTCAAATTTGTACTGAATAGCAGGTCATACAACATTTACAAATATTGGATTTTCACAACACATTGGTCGGCTAATGAAAAATCCAAAATGACAATTTTGGTAACTATATTTTTGGGCAAATTAACTGAAGAATAACCGGCATTCTTAAAGAGTGGTAATAGCAATATGTAGTATTTTTAACTCTCCAAGTCACTTATGGTCCGTAAACTGTACAATTAATAACACTTGCATGATGCTTTACGTACACTACAACCCTGTTCACACCAAAGCGGTTATGATGTTTAAAAAACCCATTTAATGGCTTTAATTCAAGACCTGAACATTTTAAACCCGGTTTTAATTGTAATGGCGTTGCTCGGTTATAACCCTTTGTGATGGTGGTCTAGCGAGAGGTTATAACAATTGTAACTCGGTGTGAACATGAAAGTTGCAGTAGATGGCACTGCTGTCAAATCTAGTTGGAAACAAGCGGGCACACTGAGGCACTAACTAGAGTGAATGAGACCACTAGCGTCTGTACTAGGGTTACAACAGCTGAATATGTCAAGGTCCTGTGCCTGTAAATGAGAAGGAAATGTAGCTTAGCACAGATAGACACACTGACATTATTTTATAGTTTACCCTGTTTAGAGCAAAGTTGTTTGAGTCCTGCAATTTTTGTAGCTTTCCTGAACGAATCTTCTATGGTTGGGTCGTACTGGTCCACAAACATGTCACACACAAATCTGAGAGTCAGAGACGACTTCCCAACACCTCCACTGCCAACCATGACCACCTGTCAAATTAATGAGGCAAACATTGCAACATCTCAAACAGATAGCTTTACCTCACTTACATAAAAGATGCAGAAAGTTTGTGATAAGATGGTTGTAACTTTGTAAAACAGTTACTAGTTTCCTCTCCAACTTTGATCACTCCTCTGAGATTGGTACTAGGTAAAATATTTTGTTCTATGTCATTATATAAAGGTTGACAAGTACTATTAACAAAATATTTAATTTTTTCAATTAAAAAAGCATTTTGGTCAGATTTCAACATAAACTGTCTTGAGTATTGTACATTACAGTTGGTGGCAGGACAGGAATTTCCATTTAGGCCCAATACTATTACCTTTTTATGATTACTTCAATAACACGCGTGTATTTGGATCAATACAGATCAATGCGGGCTTACATACCAAAACAGGTTAATGTGTTTAAACCTGAGAAATACTTGAGTGAAAGTGAGGAGCAAATTTTGTAAAATATGTCTTAGTGAAATTTGATTTATCAAGCAAACAGTGGTAGGCACTGAAATGCGTTCAATTTAAATGGATAAAAACTGCATTTCGCCCCGTTTAGGTGTCATTTCAGACATTTTTGAAGTTATTAATGGAAGAACTAAACCAGCAGCTGACCTGTAATGTATTCACAGACATTGTTGTATCACAAAACTGGTCTATTTTTAATGGAATTCCCTGCGCACCATTTTTAATTTCAGTATTGGCCAAACCTAATTAAATCAATGATTTTTTAACTCGTTTTGTGACCTGTTCAGGGTTGTATAATTGTTGCTCTTGGTAACAGAATACAAGCGCTATCATAGAAAGCAAATTTTGAGACAGGATAGAGTAAAAGGTTGAATTCAATTTTCATTTTAGCCAGCTAAACAAGGTGTAATGCAGCATTAAATTAAAATGATAAAAACTGGACAAAACAGCCATTTTAAGACATGCACAAGAGATAGATGCATATATCCACAAGTGAAGTTAAGGTGCAAGCGCCTATGTATGAAACACTCAAGCAAAAATTTTCTGTAAAAAATCCTTATTTCAAATATAGCCAGGATTGAATATATGCATATAAAGCAACACAATGCCCTATTTCGCAGAACTATCATTTGTTGATAGGTGAATAGTTACTTCAAATCACCTTGACAGGTGCAAGTGTTGCACTAAAGACTGTGCATAGGAGTCCGGACATAACATGCCCACATTTTGAGAAACTGATGCCTGTTATTCAGTGAAGAAAACTGGTTCTCAAAATGCGGGCACACTATATCCGACTTTGGGTACACAAGGTGCTGCGTTTTGTGGTGAGTGTCAAGACTTCATCACCCCATGTCATTGTTCTGCTCTTTGGAAAGTGTTCCACAACATGTGGTAAGCCAGGTTTTGTTACAAGCATATCTTATTCTTTCCCCTTACCTTGTATCCAACACTCGTTCTTGGTGCTAATCTGACCACGGCATGGAAGGCTTCCGTCACATTGTGGTTCGTTTTAGCAGAAGTGCGGAAAACAGGTTTCTTGCACTGTTTAGAAAATCGCTTCTCGTCCTCCTCCGACACCTGATAGGTGACAGGGTCAAGGTCACACTTATTGGCGCAAAATACCTGATAAAGTAAAATTATAACTGAATAAACCGTTCAGTAGATATACTTCGAGGCCTGTTTAATAGTTTATATATTAGAAAAACTCACATACGGTAGTCCAATACAACCACAGTATGGCACAAATCTCATTTAACTGAATAAAGGCCGAGTGCACGAATCAGAACAACTGTGAATGCTGAACTTAGTCTAACTTTTAGCCCCCGGGGGAAAATCAAACTAATATGCACATCTGATTGTCGCAGCTTTTATTGTAATAACAGTATAAGACTGGAGCCCATGGGCGGTGCAGCACTGAAAAAAGTGAGGGGCTATAGCCCCCCAGCCCCCCATGGTGCGCCGCCCATGCAAAAGCAAGATAAGAGAGTACCATAAATGAATCCCGGCAAACTATAATCACAACGTGAGGATTTGCACCCATAGCCTCTCTTTCATAAGCCCAGACTTACCAGTGGTACATCATCAACCCCTTTCAATTTTTTGATAAATGTGAGTAAATGTTGCGCTTCTGTAAATGACTGTCTCTGTGTGATGTCATAGACAACAAGGAAGCAGTCTCCGTCTCTCATATACTGTTCCCTTAAGACAGAGTACTCTTCTTGTCCAGCTGTGTCCAGAATGTCTAGTAAACAAGTCTGTAATAACACAAGAGAGATCAGTTATGGGGTCAGTACCAGCTCTACATCTTTGGGAATCAGAAGTTTGATCAATGACTCTGGGGACCCCTCAAGCATATTGCATTGTCATCATGATGTGCACCCCATCCGATGGTCCCGCCCAGTCTAGGCTCTAGTCACCTTTCCAGAACCACCAATGCCCATTCCAAAACAGCTCAGTAATGCCCGACCTGAACTCAATACCATCATATTACGAAGTACCAAGATGGGCTCCTTCATTCAGTTTCATCCTGTACATGAATAGTTTCACTCAGAATGGAACTTCAGAGTGGGGCTCCCCCACTCCCAGTAAGATGGGTCTGAAGCTTAAGCTTACTTGCCTATCTGCCACTGGTACTAATTAAAGCTAATTTGCAACGTGATTCTTCAGTGTTTTTACTTAAACTTGGCACTCAGTCAAAGTCTCAGTACCAGCTCTACATCTTTGGGAATCAGAAGTTTGATCAATGAGCATTGGGGACCCCTGAAGTTGCATGTTGTCATCATGATGTGCACCCCATCCCGCCCAGTCTAGGCTCTAGTCACCTTTCCAGAACCACCAATGCCCATTCCAAAACAGCTCAGTAATGCACGACGTGAACTCAATACCATCATATTATGAAGTACCAAGATGGGCTCCTTCATTCAGTTTCATGGTACGTGGAAAATAGTTTCACTCAGAATGGGAACTTCAGAGTGGGGCTCCCCACTCCCAGTAAGATGGGTCTGAAGCTTAAGCTTACATACCTATCTGCCACTGGTACTAAAGCTAGTTTGCAAAGTGATTCTTCAGTGTTTTTACTTAAACTTGGCACTCAAAGTCTCGAATTTTCACTCGCGTTTGCCTATTACTGATACTCAGCCGGGCTGTAGCGGCTCGATCAAATTTAGCTGCCAGGTAATTTGTAGGCCTAAGTGTGAAGTTGGACTAGAAACTTATCTTGGTGCGCATACACTGTAACATGTAGTACAGCCCAGTCTAATTAGACACGTAACCCGTTCACTCAACAGTAAATTACAGTTTCACTGAGTTTACCACTTTTACCTTTTACTTTAGCGCAGGCTCACAATTCATAGACAGCTCCACCTAGTGGATGAATAATTAAACCGATTGCGCATGAGACCAAGGCAAGAACAGTACTGGGGACGCGATCAGAAGCTGAGGACGGCTGCGGTCTCATGCAGGGTCTTTGATGAGACACTTTTGAGCGAGTTCGCGTTAAATTCAGTTAAGCAACTCCATAAGTTACAAAAGAAGGATTATTGAATATTTTTCCAGCTAATTTTCATCTTATAATGGCATTGAGCATTATCAGCACAGTATCAAAAGCAATGCTCAATATTGTTTTTAAAAATACCTCTTCATCCATACCACCAACATTCATATTTCCAAAATTCTCTTCTAACAACTCCTCCGAAATGTCCTCGACGTCGTCATCAGTTGTATGCCCGATCCATAGGAATTCCCCTCCAAATTCCATTTTTGCAACTGGTCACGCAGTACAGTAAGCAAATCCGGCTTTTCGTACTCGGTAGTCTTGGGAGAGATTGGTTCATATAGAATCAAATCAATTTGCAAACGATCGTTGTTGCCTTTAGTTTATATTTACGAGATCCCTGTTCTAAAAATAACCTCACTGTGAACAGCACACTCCCATGTCTAAAAATAGAAACAGGAAAGCCTTGGTTTTGTATAACAGCGCACTCTTTCGGTGAATGGAACAACTATCTACCTAACTCCGGCGCTGGAGCAGTTCGAGAGCCACTGAACTGGGATGCTCGCACGGGCAGATCCAGGATTTTGAGTTAGGTGGGGGGNGACACGGCCCCCTTGCATGGCCCGCCCCTCTAAATCCGCCACTGACTCGATCAAAGTAGGACGATGAATCGATCAATGTTTCCTGTACAAGAGGTTGCTTCCTGTGTTTTGATTTTGCATTTGGCAGACAATATAAGTTCCGGAATAATAGGCAATTAGTCATTTTTAGTTTCATGGATAATGACTTGCTTTTGCCGGGACCTAGGACCAATATCTCCTGACGGTCTGTGGAAGGGGAACCCGAAGTTCGCCGCCGGCGGCTCCCGACAAGTAAGTAGATTTTTAGTTTCGTGGATACTTCGTAATTACGAGCACATTATTTCTTTGGCTCACTATTATAGTCTTTTCGTGACTGGAGGTTTAGTTTCGAACTGAAGCTGGCATGTTCGTGCCAGTCGATCCCAGCGGCCGCGACGGGCCTGATCTGGTTCCGAGCCACTGGCTGGGATAACGAGTCAGTCCGGCCGCGACGGGCCCGGCTGATCAGGGTTCCGAGCCAGACTAGTGGCCGGGATAACAAGCGTTTTGTGTGTTTAGATCACTAAAAAAATGACAAGTCTAAACAACAAAGATTTAGGTTCTCCTGTCTGTATTTCACGGTAGAATACTTCGAATTTATCTCTGAACAGATCCCTAACTCCTGCTACGGACCTTAGTAAATTGGCCTGCTCAACTTTGTAGTCTAGTGTTCAAACTCAGATACCAATAAATCCGTAACAGCGAAATAAAACAACACGTTTTTATAAGAACTCGGTGTATTTTTAAGGGTTTTACATCGAAGTTTGATGATTTATTGGTGTTAAACGATGAATTCAAGCGATAAGCTGACACCAGTAACCCGTGTTGTCAGTCACTGCTGAACACACTGCGTGTGAAACCAATTACGTCATTGGATAATTTCAACACCTCCGTCTGCCGTCAGGTGTCAGGTAACGCAACCGAACGTGCCGTTATCGAGTACTACTCGATCTAAATTGATACAAAATAGGTTGTTTTTCGGGTGCCATTGTCCTTTAACAAGACTATTCACAAAGGCCGCTGCGTTTATAGCGTCATGGACCGTGGCGACACTTAGCGGGCGTGTATGCGCCAACGAAGTACAAGAGGCGTTGAGTAGTACGGCCGATTTCAGTTTGTCAAATTCAAAATTGTGAAGTGTCTTTGCTTAAAATATTGAAAACAAAAAAAATATGAGCAGTGCCATGGAAAATACACATAGGCAAAATCTAGACTCGGTATATCAAGAAAAAACTTTGGCAGTAAAGGTAATAAAGTTACGAGAAATACATCATAAGCTAGTGTGACTCAGAGAGGTAGACAGGTGAAAATAGGTGATTGGAGGGTGAGCAGGTACAGAACATGTTTAATTTTGTCCAAGGAGGTCAGGGAAGTAAAAAACATAAGACAGACCTGCTGAAGAAGAGGTAGGAGCAAAAAAAAAAACAGGGNCTTTCTTTCCCCAATATTCCAGGTGTTAATATCAATTAATAAACACTCAATTATTAAAAATTCAATGCACAAACTTTGTTTTAAAGTATAACTGAAAAATTAACAGACTCTCATCCCCCCAACCATCATATGTTTCCAGATCTTCACTCTCACACGGTAGCACAGGCAAAGCGGCAGAGAGGCAGAAAGAGGCAAGATAAACACATCAAATTAACTTTTTGGTCATTTTATAATATTCAAAATGTACCGAGTTAAAACTACTCTACACAGTTGCAGGCTGTATCTCTCATTGTGCAAATGCCAGAGAAAACCAATTTGGATGTAATAACAACCATCATTGTTGAAACAGTGCTAGCTCAGAACTACATCAATACAAACGGGGACCTGAATAGGCATCATAAAAATTATCTGGGGCTGAGGGAATCTAAGTGGTGACCAGTGTAAGGCGTGAAATTCTCCACATGCACTTCAGCACCAATACATCTTTTTTGTCCAACAATACGAAAAAGGATGAACTGAAATTTACATTATCTTTTTACTTCAGTTTGTTCAATTTTATAACTTTTGTAATCATCCATACCTGTAGTAGATTAGTTTGTCATAATATATATGACGTTTATCTCACCCTCACGTGTTTTGTCCTTAAGATCAGAAAACTTTTTTGACTTCTAATAAAAATCCGCATGCGGACATAAAACAGGAGTATACGAAACACGCTGCTCAGAAAAGTAACTTTCTCACGGCCAGTTTCCCTTCGGGTGCCTTTGTGACAAAATTGCCAATGCAAGGGTGTCCAAGTTTCTTACATTATTCCTTACAGAAACTAGGAGATAGAAACTCTATAAAAAACCTATTCCAGCTGCAGAATTTTACAGGTTTCAAAAAAGTCTAAACTTTTGTTGCAAAAGTTGACAGCATAGAACCTCTTTTTGTGCTGTTTCCGGAGGTAAAAACTTCATCTGGAAAAATCCCTGCGATAGGATTTATGGAATTAACACACTACAAAAAGGGTGATGTCATCTGGAAATAACATTTGATGGAAATTCCCTACTTTTTCCTGTCCACTTTATAGACGGATGGCATCCTAATTTCCAGCTGTACCCGTTCACCCCGTCAATGAAAATATGCGAGTAACACTGAGAGCAAAGTTCAAAAATCAAAGTACACGGTGACTTTGCCGTCGACAAGTTGATATAATAGAATATCACTTGATAGCAGTTCAGATTGGTTTTTTACTTGGCTCCATACTATGACACTCTCCCCAATTCCTGTCAATCTTCGAACGTGGGGCAAAAGTGAGGATGCCGGACAGCTCCAGGGACTGTGGCAAGCGGTGTACCTTAGAACACATTCTATCCAGCTGTAGAGAAGCTCTCACTTCAG
>NMRA01001000.1:0-43370 GCA_002633005.1 Phoronis australis
CAAATCCCATGATGCTAACAAGTCGCTCGATGTACTAACCTACTTGCAGCATACAGCACTGCTCAGTTGAATCACCAGTGACAACACACTATATTCCTTGAATTTCTCCGCCCCAAGTTGAAACGGGTACTGAATGCGCCCATTAGTAGCAAAAATGACAGCGTTGATGAAACATGCGACAAGGTGGTTGAAAGGGTAATATACAAGCACTGAACGTCAAATAATGATTTAAGCATCAGTACGTATGACCAAGGAATACAATCGAATCAGCATTCACAAGCCCAAACTATAATATAGCAGTATCCACGTACGATGAATTGAACAGAGAAAACAATTACTTTGGCACGATGTTAGGTCGTCAAAACAATGCAGCGTACATGTAATAACTGAACTAGGCACCCAAAGCGCAGGTTTGAGACATTTTCATTTACATAATCACTAAAAGTAATTAAAAGTAACTAAAAGCAAGTGCGCTTACATGAACAGCAACGGGGAGAGAAGAGCATGCCAGACGGGACTTCAGTTCCTACGTCGGGGGGTTTGGAGGACCTCCGGCCAAAAAATTCATCGTGTCACTCCAATAACGTGAACTACGTTTCATTCCAGTGATAGTCTCAGTGTTACAGTTTGTGCACTCCAAAGGCAAATTAAGAACTCATTGTTTACGGTTGTCACGCAGTGACTTGAAATCATGAGCGGCACCTTGTACTGGGGCCAACACTGTACAAAGGCATTGACATCAAACCGTTTTACCTCGGCACTGATCTCAGAGATCGAGCCCGAGTTTTCTACAAAACTTTCTTCTTCATCAAAAATGCTCATCAGACATAACTATTCTTTGGATGTGTTATCGAAGCTACCATAAGGACTGAACGTTGTGTGATTCATAAATAATGGACTTCCAAGTTCCTCAAACTACCACCCTTGTAGTGGCGGTCAGTGGTATGCTATATAGTGTTTTTTATTTTTTATCTCACATTTGTATTAGTTTTAATTTGCTATCATCAGCTTTCCAGACCAATTTGTAATCCAATCTACTTCCCGCGTGATTAATCGACGGTGCCTGATTTATAAGCATCGTCCCTCCACCAGAGAAAACTGACCTTCTGAAAAGGGACCCATATCATCAAGAATAAAAGTCAATTAATTTCATCATCGAGTGACCCACAAAAAAATTGTTCGATTGTTCTCGAAAAATGGAGGCAATTGATTCCCCCATAGGATCCCTCCATGCATTAGTGACCCCCTAGAAGGAAAATACGCAATTCAAAAACAAGAACACATCAAGAGTGGTCATGGACGCCATCGATGGGTCCTTTCCAAGTCCTGGGCCTTCCTACATGAAGGGTATATATGCTTTCAAAAATAAGACTAAAATGAGTAACTAAGTTTTGGCAGCCACTGCCGATAGGCGGCGACACTCCAAACATACTCGTTGGTTCCCTGCGTGCCATTAGTGGTAGCCAGTATGCTGACTTGGCTAAGCACAACCAGCGAGCCAAACATACAGCGAAACGTGTAGAAGGGA
Organism: Phoronis australis; assembly: GCA_002633005.1. Classification (NCBI taxonomy): domain Eukaryota; kingdom Metazoa; phylum Phoronida; family Phoronidae; genus Phoronis; species Phoronis australis. The sequence goes on from NMRA01001000.1 coordinate 1,529, forward strand.
GAAATTTCAAGATTTTAATGTTAGGGAGAAACTTTGTCAGCGATATCCAGCATCATAGTATCTTTTTAGAGAATCAAAAACTTCGTTACTCAAGAGATCCGTCGACCTCTGGTAAGGGATGACATAACAAACTGTCGCTCGCTTTTCCATTATTTAAATATTTCCTTTTAATGCGTTCCATGATGAAAGGGGCCCTGGTAATAATAACAACGATAAATTTTCTAAGTTTATGGACTCCCTAAAACATGGTAATCAAAAGCATCGCAGCATCAATTCAGGCACATTGCTCAAACTGATGAGTGTACTAGTAAAACACGAAGAGCCATAGTATAGTTTGAAGAACTTGAAGGCCATTTTGTAAATTATCTAAAAAATCCCGACAGTTTTATACATAAGAATATCGACGATTTCGTCTAAAAAAATCTTAGAACGCTAGGTATTCTCACCGGGATTCAAATTGGGCCGCGTTGAAGCGACAAATGATGTCATTTGAAACGTTGAGCTACAGATTCAGTGCAAAATAACCACTCGACATTTTACGGGTTGACAGAAACCACTTCAAGTTACTGAATAGTCTCGATTTATATGACAACCAATGAAAAATTAAATATGGTGGCTCAAAAGTTGTTCGGTGGTGATTAAATTAGAGCGCGGGAATTCAAATTTGAGCGTGGTGACCCAAAAAGCCGAGTTAGAGTGCACTGATATTTATTTTGAGATCACTTGGTTATTTAGGCAATCCATAGTTTATGGTGAAAAAGTGTTTGTTCGCAAAACTCGCTGTGCACCAAATTCGTGGGAGTGCGTCAGTTAAACGAATTATCAATACATTTTACGGTTTTCAAGATATTTACTATCGTTAAAGGCAATCGCCTGGTGGCGACATGGTACCGAAAACAACAATCGTGGGGAAAAAACACTGACGACCTCTGGGAAGCAGGGTTTGATGCGAAGTAGAGTTTAACCCGCCAATAACATTTTGTCTTCTGGGCCCGAAACTGTATAATGCAGAACCGGGTTTTTATTTTTTCTCGGATACACCGGCAACATCCATGTAGATCAACTCGCCGGCTACGTTTTGAACATGTGTAAGCGCATACTTATGACGTATGAGCTTGACCTTTCGATCCCAAATTTATATTTGCTCTGCTTCATATTCATAAAATCTGTTCAACCAAAATTCTTCCTAAGGGAATGCCATCGGCATTCTTCACACAAATCCAATTATCAGCGTTAACATATCGCAGTGTATTTACATGTATGAATTTACACATGATGACCAATTGAACAAAACTCTTCAACACTACCGCGGTACCTTTACGACCATCATGAACAAATACAGAAAAATTAAGTCAAACACTGTAATTTGCCTACTTGAGTTAGCGACGTTGCGTCCGTCTCTCACGGACTTCAGCTTGGCTAGTGATGTTTATATCGTTTTGGCCAATAGGTGACGTTTTTTAAAAACAGTCGACGTGGTATCGAGGTGATGCAATGGGGAAACCAAGCGTGGCCTTTTCGCGATCCAGACACGACCCGTAAGTGTGACAGTTGGTTCATTCCTATAAATCTGAAAGTTTAGAACATTTATTTTGGGGTTGTTTTTTGTTAAGCCTTTTTGTAAAAGAATAGCTGAATATTATATTCACGCAAAAATGTCGATATATCGATAGATTTTCAGACTGTTATATTTGGTCGGTAAAATTGGAAAGCGAATGAAATGTTGAATCTTATTATCATTCTTTTGGCCAAAACGCATTCGTACTGTAGAGAGCTGAAAGTGGATCCTCATCTATAACACTTTTCAAAAACGAATTAGAAATTTAGTTCACATCCAAAAGATAAAATTTTTGAAAAAATGATTAGGAGACATAGGCCTATTTCTCCAAAGATGGTCTGTTTTTTCCTCTTTAAAAAGAAGTTTCAGATGAGAAAATACGTTTGGTGTTTTTGGTTTGTGAAATTGAGTTCTCGGTTAAATGNGTGTGTGTGTGTGTGTGTGTGTGTGTGTGTGTGTCTGTGTGTGTCTGTGTGTGTCTGTGTGAGGTGTCATTGGGGATTTCTGTCTTTGTACTGTGTTATTATTATTCAATAAATGTTAAAAAGTGTGTCGGACAGTTAGAACCTTTATCCACGTTATTTATTCAGGGAGGGGCGCTCGATGCGTTCGTGGAGAGATTCTTTTGGCACCTCTGCTGAACCAAAGAGCTCTCCACGAACGCATAAAGCACTCTTCTATGAATAAACAAGGTTAATAAAGTTCCTACTGTCTCACTTAGTGTCTTTACTCGATGCTGCGTCATCTGAGTAAATCGCCACCTATTGACCAGAGCGATAATAATACACCATCTAAGTTGAAGTCCGTGGGAGACGGACGCAACGTTGCTAACGCAAGTAAGCAAATTCCAGTATTTGTTTAATTTTTTTCTGTATTTTGTTACATCAACTGGATGTCTCTAAACTTTCATGCTTTGATCATCATGAATATTACAGGTAATACAAAACTTGTGAATTAAAAAACATACCCAGCGGCTGAAATCAAAGCATAAAACGCGATGTCTGTTTCCACGAAGGCCTTCGTCGTTATTCGATCGGATCGCAGTACGTACAGTATAAATAGACTCACGATTAATCAAACGATAACTACGACTAAAAAACTTGGCTTCGGCCTGACACCTCGTGTTCTTCTACGTGCTCGTGTATAACGGGCTACGGGTTTTCGCCCGCTTTTACATGATTGCAGAGATTGAGTGCATGCCTTTCATTCCCCGTTTGGTTCGTTAGAAGACAGTCCCGTTCTGGTACAGTGGAGTCACCTTACTGCCATACCGCATACCCGTAAAAACGCAGATATTGTCATTGAAAAATGAGCAAAATTTGATTCTCACCTAGTTATTATGACATGCACCTTCGCTCTACTATCTGAAAACCAACTTCATTCCTTATGCAAAATTCCTGTGTTCATTTGCATTATCGGTAAAAAAAATAGCGAATTCCTTTCTCATTCTCATTGAGATTAAAGAAAAATGATGATTTCGAACTACGCGAAGTATCACGTGACTAATTTAATAATGAATGAGAACTCGATATATATAAGTTGTCCGCAATATTTGTACAGGAACGCGTCTACCAGTCCATAACTATCATCTTGCCCTAAGTTGAGTTCCGTATACACAAGAATCTCGCTAGTAAAGCTAATGCGGTTACGTTCTTCGCTTGCAGTTTATGGTGATATCTCGTGAAGTCGTGGGTGGTCTTGCGTTTTTGCGAGGTTCCCTCGTCCACGGAACGCTACCCGGCCTGCTCTACGAAGCAACGATAGTCTCTAAGACGGAACCGCTTCATGGAGTATCCCGCTTCTCATAATTTACGTCGAAACCGAGGGTATGACATTAAGCGGCTACATTGTACATCTTACCGGAATTTTCCTTGGGCATTTATTCTGCATACTTTTCCGAATAAACTCCCATGGGCGTTTCATCGGGTGGGCTTATCTACAGAAAATCCCGGTACCAAAAAAATTCGACATCGTAAACCTTTTGAATGTACCTTGAACTTAGCAAATAGGAAGAAAAGAAAGACAGTCCTATCGGTCCTAATTGATATCCCAAAAGCTAATTTACGCGGTCAAACAAATTACATCATATAAGACTGACTACGACAATACAACAATAAAATATGCCTACAGGCTGAAATTAATCCAGTATGTACTGAAAAGAGTATTTGGCTTTTCAAACTTCTTTCTCTTTCAAATTAGGTCAGTAGTTAATATGTAGAGACTAGTTCCACTGGATGTCTGTAACATAGCTCTTTGAAACCACCATGACAGTCACTAGATACGGTTCACATGAAGCGCCTCCCAGAGGTAGACTAGTTTGCGTGCGTCCCAGTTATTATAAATGGCCACCATCCGAGTCTTTCAGACCGTGCATTTCATCCGTCCATATCGTCATGCACGAGAGGATAATATAACTGTCGCTGAAAAAGTGAACGCTTGAATTTGGAAGTCATTGAAAGAATGACTGTCGTATTATGTGTGGTATGAGTTCATTTTGGCATAGTTAACGGTAAACATATAAGCGTGTCGTGATCATGTTTAATAGTTGATTGTGCCGACTACTTAGTTTTGACTTATCAACGTTCGTGTGAATCTTACAGGATTTCTCGCCAACTCCAAATCACAATTTCCCCCAAACTCAACATCTCATTGGTGTGTTTCATGAATTTTGATGATAAACACCGCCACCAGATTAGGCGGACGACGTGGTGCGACTCAGTGACATGAGTAACGTGTTCTACCACTCCATAGATTGCATTATCCACGCGTGCATTTCAACACGTATGAACGACTGAAAGACACGCGTTCACAAAAGAACACTATAGCGTTCCGTAAATTCTTGAGTATGCGTGTTGCCTCCGTCAGGTATACAGACGTGTTAATGGTGTGAGTTTGACCGGTCGGAGACACTTTAGTTTTCCTGTTCTCCAGAAAAAAATCCTCGACAAAGTCTTTAAAAGACTACTCCCACTCCTCTGGCTTGTTTCAGGAAGACTAACATACATTCTCGTAGACACGCGTGACAGTATTTGTCGTTGTTGGGGTATTGGTAGACGGCTGTGTCACAGCGCCGCGCACACTCCTTACGGCAAGTCAGGAAGGCACGAATTTTTCCTAAAATCAAAAGGAGAAATTTTTCAGTACCATAACAACTAGTGAACAACAAAATCGTTATTTAGTGTGTCTTAAGCACACCAAATGCAGTTGGTTAATTTCCAACTGTAACTGGAAAACATCCATTTCACTACTTAATTAAAATCAAAAGCACTCCCACAGTAATATCTGGACCAGTGTCTGTGAAGTTGAAACTATGATTCGTGAATTTCGCTTTGGACTAAAATGAGAGCCTGGGCTGGGTAAGTTTGATTGTTGCATGACGTCAGGCGCATTTTTCAACGTGACTCGTGATACTGCGACGTCAGTGTTGGTATACGACGTATGACTTTTACGCAAGTGGGCCCTGCCGGTCATAGCTAAGTGCTTTGTGCGATATGACTAAGGCGGTCGTATCTTGAATATCTTTAGGCAAACAATTCATCACGCTGATTTATGGGAATTATGATCACATGCATATGGAACGTTTAGCTCTTACAGAAAATACTAAGCCGCCTTCGGAATTACATACGTGCCAAAGACCGTCTTAGCAACGACTACCAATACGACATTTGTTGAAACGGGCCCCCAAAGTGCTCGGTTGCATGAAACAGCTCGAAAATAGAGATTCAAATTGGTTACCGAAATCTTTTGCATAATTGTGTTGGTCTTTCTTTCAGATTTAATCCTTTGCTGTCAATTTGTAGTTTATGAGGTACTCTTAAACTAACGACATTCTCTGATATCTAAAAACTGAACCCTTAGTTGAACGAAAATCAATAGGTATTTAATCTTTAAATTAGGCGCGTTGCATGAAAAGATCCCTACTTATTTTCAATAATATTGACAATTCAACGTACATGTAGAGTAGATCTCACTCTCGATTTGTATCTGGGATCTATTCTGAATCTTAGCTAGTTTGTATCAAAGCCAAAATTGACCTTACCAGCAATGAATCTAAAACACCATAAGACAGGACAATCGGTGTTTTCGCAAGTACGCAGTAGTTTTTCGGGACCTTCATTGAGCCTCTATATTATTTGGAAGCGTTTCTTGCAACCGGACCCAGAAGCCCAAAATGCCCATAAAAATATGAGGTTTATTCAGCTTGTTGATAAAACGTCACAAGTCTGTTTTGGTGTAACATTGAAACCGTCATAGTAACGTAATCGGAGCCATTTAAGCATTTTAAAGTGTTCAAGGAAAATTTGGCCTTAGCAATGTTGAAAGTGCATTTTGGGCGTTATTGTTGAGTACATGATTTTGATTTACATGCATAACGTACGCGCGCAAAATTTCAATTATTGTGGATGCGTGTAATAGTTTTTACTGACGCACGTAATTTTCGTATCCTACGTAACATTCACCGTTTGACCACCAAAAGTTCAGCATCCCACTTCGCTTTTCTTAGATTTTGTCCATTGGCTTTCCTGTTGTTCGAACCACTCTCATGGTAATCGTCTTTCTTGCACGGTGATTCAGTCAGCAACACTCGTCTGTCTCGGCACGTACATTTTCTGATACTATCATTAACGGACGACTTCTCCTTCTCATGTGGAAAAATTTTAGTACAGTACTCTGTTCTTTGCTTCGCATTTCAGGGCCCGGACTCTTTGTACTCGAAACGAACTCGAAACGAACTCGAAACTAGCAATTCCTCTGCTACTTTTGTGCGATTTCAAGATAAGTGGTTATTAGACGGTGCTCGAATACATTATAGTTTACGCATACGAGTTTCTAGTCCAAGTTTGCACTTGATGACCCTTTTATTCGTGGTACAAACTCGAGTAAACTTGAAATTTTTAGTTCAAACTTGGACCTTTGCCCTTACGCCGGGTTTATCAACTGCAAACTTAAAGGACTAAAAATTATCCACGTAAGTCATTATGTACTCGAGCATAGAATAATAGACACTTATCTTGAGTTCTCACAAAAGTAGAGTAGAAAATGCCAAACATAATTTCGAGCTCCATTTCGAGTAAAAAGATTAGAATCCTGGCCCAGAATTCAGAATGGGTTCCATATGCTGACCCCCTCTACGGACACGACCAAAAATGCCGTCGACATCCTGATTTTACGACCTACGCGAGTGTTTTCCTTCGAATATTGTGGTAATCCCCCTTACGATATCCTAGATTCACCAGTGAGTTAAAATGAAAGACATACCTGGGTACAATATTTCTAAATAATCGCGTTTTTTCGGCAATGGATTTAGTTGAGTACAAACAGTTAAGTTCAAAGTCATTGGTTCGTCGGCCATGATTTTGGTGCTTCAACATAAATTAAAAATCAAAAAATGAAACTTTACAACAAAGTAAAGTTAATTGAAGCGCAATGATTGTCTTGAACAAATATGCGATCACAGATGGAATTCAAAAAGTAAGATTTATTTGTAGTCAGATTTTGGTCAAAATTAAACATAAAATGTCGGCCTTAACCAAAGAACGCCCAAAATACGTTCTCGGCACATAAAACTGATTTAACTTAATCTCTTGTTCTGAAAATGTATGCTTACTTTGGTCTAGATGCCATTGAACGGATGTGATTTTCGAAGGCCACTCTATTACGCCGACTTATCTATGACGATTTGATGACACACGATATAATTGTAGTCATTGATCGATGTTTTGAAAGAGAGTGCGGAAATCTACAAAGTGTCCGATATCTGTGAATCAGATTGTATTTGATTTAATGCATGAATTAGGAACGAGATGGTGAAATGTCAATATAAGAAACTACCCTTGAATCCATCTATGGTAGTGTAAAAAGGCAGACGAGAGAGTAGCAGACGAGAATGTGACAGACGCGAGTGTAGCTGTTTGTCGTGCTGCGACGTACATGTATCTTCAGCTGTAACTGATCATTTCTCAAGATTCCTTAAATTTTGATATTATTTTTACTAAGTGAAATTACTTCTTAAGTCCAAACAAAGAAAAAATAAGTTCTACCAAGCAACCAGCTGGGACTTTGGATGAATTAAGAAAAAACATATTTTTCAGGATTATTTTTGTGTGAGTTGAACTTGTTTCATTTAGCTTTAATTCGTTAAATGCCAGTTTGCGCTTGATTGTCCAGATTCAGGCAAATTATTCAGATAATGGCGCAAGTTGAACAGTGAGTTCAAGCGGGCACCTCCCTCTGTTGTTCACAATTTCCACATTTTTGGAAAGGAATCTTGTGGATGGGAAAGGAATCGTCGGCTTTTATTAGCCCCGTCAGGAGCCTCGAAATTCACTTAGTGTAAAAACAAGACTTAGATTGACAACAGCCGTCAAGGACAGAGTAGAGAAGTAACAGTCACCACGCATTTCTCTAACTCTCCATCAACCTACCGGGGTCACTTCTGTTGCGTTTCTTGCCTTTGCCAAACCCGTCCGTCGAGGCAAATATCAGGCAAAAAATGAAAAGACTGACGATAGTCCACCTGCTGCAGACCATCTCAACAATTAGCTTGATCTGAAAAAGGCATTTCAGTGAGGATAGTCCAATTAACGATGACTGGCATACACGCTGAGATTGTGCTTACCAGAATTACTTAAATTTACATTGAAGAATTACTTAAAACAAAAAGTCTCTCGCAATACACTTGACGTGCATACAGTAGCAAGAGCGATATTATAGGTGTTCTAGAATGTTCTTGACCAACTGTATTATCATCGTGATCTAAGACATGACACGTTACAGTCTCCTCTTGTTTATTGCCATTAGCCATCGGCACTGATTTTATGAGAAAATCGGAAAAAAAACGATTCAAACTCTTGTCACTCGCGTGATGTACGTCGCTAATCGATTAACTTAATTCCAGAATTCATCTTGTTATGCTTTTTTATGTTCGTGGAATTCACACAAGCGGCCGGGCCTCAGTGGTGCGCACGACTACTTACTATGCATGTACAATAAGGTAGACAATCTTCCTCTCTCACGGACCGGTGCAGGAGCGTTCTCAACAACGCCCTTTTCTCACGAACGCAATTTTTTTTCTTACCAGCTGTAGTTCTGTTCGCATTAACCGCAGTTTAGTTCCTACAAACTCAGTTATTTTCTCATCAACCTCGTTTCGTTTCACCGCCGACATACAGGAGGTACGAGTTGCACGTTCTGGCATTATGTTCGCCAGTGGCAGATCTAGGATACCATGAGGGGAGCTCAACATGTTGCCTCGGGAATTGGGCAAAGAGCAGGCGGTCCGAAAGTTGCGGGGGCCGGGGATATGGACCTTCTGTTCAGTAAATCTATCGGTGGACTAAGAAAAAAAAAAGGGAACACGATTCCTTCGCGATCTGGGGTCTGAGCCCCCCCTCATCCGCTTCCGTTCCTTATTACTGAACACAATATTTCTATTACCTCACGCTGCCCCTCCCCTCCCCTATAAGTCCGCCTATGGTTCGCGCATGGCACAATGTGTCAAATCTCTGCACTATCACTGGAAAAATTTGCAATTCGTGAGAAAGATTCAGGGGTATCACAGAATCATACGCACGAACATCGCATCATACGCCCTAACCACATTCGAACCCACGAAACTATGGGTTCCGTGCATGATTCATACGGTAGGCGGTTCGTGCGTAAGATGCGATGTTCGTGCGTATGATTCTATGGTAACCCTGAGATTGTATTCGTAAGAACAGAATTGCGGCACATGAGAAACGAACTGCTGCTCGCGAGAAAAGAAGTGTAATCGTGAGAAGAGAACGCAGTTAACTTGAAAGCCCTCGCGGTTCGTGAAGTAGGAGGATTGTCTACCACTGAATAGCCTGTCCGCATGTATTGATAAAATTCCTTAGTTTTATGAGAGATTCGGGCACGTTTTTGTAAACTATACCATTTTATGTAACAGTATAACACCCACCTGACACGAATGTACAATACACAGTCACAAGATGCAAGAGTTGACTGCTACTACTCGACAATCGCCTGTGTCAACGACTTGTATGAAGTATTTGTTGAAGTCGCCACGACCCATTTCATATAACAATGTAAGCACGTTATTGTTTACAATATTTATAATGCCGTATACATTTAAAAGCGCCACACTAAACGAAATGAGCATTTTCTTTTGTTCGTCGACACCACGCCATAGGCATGTGTTTTCGGTTGGATCTGTCGGTCAGAAGCCGTATATCTGGTGTCCATTGAGCTCGCGTACATGTATCTGGCCCCAGTACCTTACCCAGCCTTTTCTCTGTTCTCGTTGAGGTCGGGAAATTTTCAGTGCCACCGGTTCTCAATAAATACGTAATGCAGAAGGCTTTTTAAATGTTCGGTGACACAATACACTACATGTCTTGCAACAGAAAACTGAAAACAGGAAAATTAAAACCGACAGGCCAGTATCTGGCAGCAGTCGAAAGCCCGCTTCCCCCGGCCACAGCCGTCGGCTGACGGTCTGTGGCAACAGTCCAATGGCCCCAGGCGCCTGGTGTTGCGTTTTGGTTGAACATTTTTAACGTACGAAAGACGCCAGGAAACGATTTTCCCGCGCCGGAGATGTTTTTTTCACAAAGCTCGGACAAAAATGAAATACCTGCTTTTTGGAAAAGGCGTGCAGTGTTCCCCTCCCGCTACCAAAATAACTGGCTCATCAAGCTTGTGCTGGACTCGCCTCAGGTGACAGATGATGTTCTTCGGTACCTACTATGACTGTCCTCGGCGCCGACAGGAACGTTCAGTTGGTTACTTTCACAGTAAATTATCCGCAGCGAACTGGCGAAGCTAAAGTGGCCAAGCTGTGTTTGTACGTCTTCTTTTCATAATTGGCATACTTGAATAAATTGACTCACGTGGAAGCACTTTTCGAGTTCCTATTTACACGATTGAGTAATATCAAATGTCACACCTCTCAGTACACGCTTTGAGAAACGTTATTGAATTTAATGGGCAGATGAGCGTAAAAGAGTCCTTTCCAAGGAACTATTTTCTCAAGACACATTTGATCACCTCTCATCCTTTTCTAATCTGCGCGCGCCTACACATGTAGAGTCGTGAACAAAAACAGTATTATTTTTATTGGCAAGTGTGGCAGGTCAGCATTGTTCGCAATATTTATATCCAGCTTGAACGATTCCTTCTATTCAATATTCAACAGTGTGTACAAAGTGGAGTATGATTTAGCGCTATGGTGACTTGCGAAGATAACGCAAAGTATTTTACCGTTTGAAACAGCTCGAGCGGCGAGTCCGGAGAGCATCAGAGTAAAACAAAGTTAGTAACTCGATTGACCTCAGGCACTCTCACGGTCTAGTTGCCTCTTGTTCCCTGAACGATAAAGAGAAAAACGATTATGTAAAATCGTAGAATGATAACACAAATAAAGTTAAATAGTATATTGGCCAATTCAGGCACCCTGCACAACTGCACCGCAAATGGGTGTTTACTTTGTATTAAAATGGCCACTAGATGTCGAACCCGTCAGAAACCACCCCAGTCATCGTCTCCCTAATAAAAACTCACTTGTTAGTAAATTCCATTAACAAAAGTCCGTTCAGAAACTAACGGTGATACAGCGACAAAAGTAAAAATAGAGTTGTCACTACGAAGCACAGCGGTATAGTCGAATCTGTCCGAAGCTGACATCTGTTGTCACCGACGTTCATAGGAATAGTATACTATTAGCTATGATAAAATTAAAAATGATGATAAAAGTTTCTACAATTGTTCTTTGAAATGTAGCAGGGAGATGTCCGATTTCCTGTAATCTCGCACGATTCGTTACTTAATTAACCGCAAATATTTTCACAAAGACATCTAAAAATGAATTTCTTTTAAAGATAAATCATGCTGGAGTTGACTTAATGCAAAATTATGCCAGTTTGACAATTTTTCTCAGCGGGAAAAAACAAAAAAGACTTATTTTCATCGAAAATATACATGCTCTATTAATTATGTTAATTACCGTCTTAAGTATCCTGAAAATAATTTTTTTTGCATTTAACTTATGTGTACAAGTTTTCAACATTAATTTGAATTTTAAAAAAAGCTTTCTGATAATCATATGAAACAGTAATGAAGCTGATATTACCTGTCGAGCAATTTCAAAAAATTTGACCTTATGAACTTTGACCTTGATTTGACCTTGACCTTAGCCTCAAATTTCGGACAACCGACCCCCATGAGATTCCGCGTGTATCAAAGTACCTGTGTGCCAAATTTGCTGCTTTAATCCGGGGTGTAAATGTTTTGGGGTTTTTGGCTGCTAAAGGATAGGACTATTAGGAGATACATCTGCCAAGACAAAAACAACGACGTTGCCACTAGGAGGTGCCGCAGCATTCGGACCCGTCCCGCAATTAACAACAGTTGTACTGTTGTAGGTAAGAAAATATCTGTCAATTTTTCCAAAGAGTCATGGAACGCGAGAGCTTGTCAAAATTGCCTTTCAAACAACTTCTGACGGAAGTACCATCTCGCAACCTCTACAACAGAGTTATTCCCTTTCCCCAATGAGGGAATTTCCAGGAAAATCACAGAATTCTCAATTTTTTAACTACGTGCGAAGAAAAAAATTCTGTAGTCACCGGAGTTTCTAGTCTCTCTCCAACTTATGATAAATCGCGCACGCGCTCAGTCATTTAACAAGCAGCTAACTGGCAATTGCAAGATGAATATCAACGTCAGAATATCATGTGTAATCGCACTCCGAATCTTAGTAAGTCGACAGTACACAGTATGAGGCTAGTCAAAAAAGCAAGAAATTTTCCAAAAATAATTCCAAGTGGAGTTTAGAATACATTTGAATACTACGATACCTCTGTAACTAATTTTAACCAGCAAGGACTCACATCAATTGGCTCTTCATTAGTAATCGGACTGGCTGCTGCTTGAAGTTGCCATTGTTTTTCATCAATGGTCAAAGATCGCATTTTCTAAATAAGGGAAATGTGCTACGTCAATGGTTTGCCATACCAAATTAGGAGACAAGCTTTGCCTTGTGGTAGAAAAATTGACGAAGTGACGAGCAGTTGAGATATCGTTTATTGAAATTTGAAACTAGAAAGGGAAATTCGTTGGTTAACAAGAGAAGTTCAAAATCTTTACAAACAAACCGTAAAAATACCTAGTGTGCAGGTTCAATTCTGTTTCAGTGGCAGAGAACGACATAGAATAATTCTATTTATTCTCTTTTTTGCGTTCCAGGCCTCTTTTATCTGTTCAGCAGTTTTTTTTTGGATAGAGAGGTTTCCAAAATAATAAAAAGTTATCTAGATGGTGCGGACTGTTTATAGTCCGCCTGAAAATAATAGCGTTGCACTCTCTTTAATAGAACTTATTTGCCAAATTCCATGCAATTATGTCAAGGGACTGCGGAGATACAGAAGTAAGCGTAACAAATGCCACTAGGGGGCGCAGCTATGTTCAGAAAATCATCGTCATCGGTGTCACATTCGTATTGCAAGGGATTAAAGTGTTTAAAATCACCATGCACGTTGTTTTGACAAGTGACTACATTGTCAGCATCATTAAACCTTCCTTTAGAGCTGTGCATGTCACAAAAATGAGTCCAATATCTCCAAAAACGAGAAAATAGACTAAAAGAGACACAATTTCAGACTCAAAATGTCTCTAGAGGTGGCCACAGATGTCATACCCGCCCGAAAAGCAATGTCAGCCGTGGCATTCATTGCAAGAACATGTCTGCCAGTTTTCATAATGTTGCTTGGGGCGGTTTCCCGTATCGCTAGCAGCTAGAAAGACAAACGCCAAAGAGCCTGACTGGAAATAATGAAAATGACATATGTGTGGCACATAACACCCATTAATCCACCCTGAAATGCGAACTCGTCGTCGTCGTCTCCTTGAAAGAACATTTGGCAAATTTTATGGAAATTTGTCAAGGAACTGGAACTACAGAGGTACACTTAAAAAAACAAAAGCAAAAATGACTCTATGTGTCACAGCGATAGTTGGATCTGTCTGAAAGTCGAACATTCACAGGAAACACTTGCATTTTTTCACGAAATGAAAGACTACAGCCTTGGAAGCAAAAAATAAACGCGAAATCGCCATCTAAGGGAGCGTCAGAGTAGCCGGGCTCGTCCGAAACTTGATGTCAGCCGTGAGTAGAAACTCATCTGCTAAAAATCACAATTACTCTTTGAGATATGCTAATAATTTATGTGATGAGCAATTCAGGAATTGACATCGAACGTAGAGCTAAGATAAATACTATGATAAAAAATTTGTTTGGCAAAATAAACCACCTAGAATGAAAAAATGTGGCTGTAAATCAAGTCATTGTTAGTTAAATGGGTTACGCGTTGATTAGATGGAAACAATGAAATTTTCAAAGTGTTTCCAGGGTATGTTCTTAAAACACATGGAGGTATTTTGATCTTTTAATCAAATTATGATTGTTAATTGCTGTCTCTTGCAAATATTGATACGTTCTATCTTGACATCTTGATTGCTTGGGAAGAAATTAGTGCTCATTTACATAAGGACATAACAATTTTAAACCAAGTAGTGTGGAATAACAAATACATATTGATTAATAGGAGGACTGTATTCTTTAATAGTTTCTTTGAGGCTGGTATTACTTTTGTGAAGGATCTTTTGAATTTTGAAAAACCTTTAAGTACTTCTATCTTCATAGAAAATTGTTTACAAAACGTATTTTGAAAAAGATGAACTTAGTCAGTGATGACAAGTGTGCATCGTGTGGAACTGTTGAGACTTTTAACCATGTTTGTGGAATGTGGTTCTGTGAAAACTTTGTGGTGTGAAATTCAGAGACTTAATTTTCGTAACTGCACAACACGATTTAATCTTAGATAGAAATGTTATTTTGACAGCATATTTTGGATGTAATTTTGAAGATATCAATACCATATTAACTATTTGCCAGTATTTCATCCATAAATGTTCTAGAAACCAGATTATTCCTAGATATTCACAATTTCAATGTTTCTTGTATAATTATTGTAAAGTAAGGAATATACAACCCCGCAAAACTGCCTTTTGGGAAACCATCAATGCCTATTTATTTTAGACCAACCGTGAATTTCTATNCTTGGGAAGAAATTAGTGCTCATTTACATAAGGACATAACAATTTTAAACCAAGTAGTGTGGAATAACAAATACATATTGATTGATAGGAGGACTGCATTCTTTAATAGTTTCTTTGAGGCTGGTATTACTTTTGTGAAGGATCTTTTGAATTTTGAAAAACCTTTAAGTACTTCAATTTTCATAGAAAATTGTTTACAAAACGTATTTTGAAAAAGATGATCTTAGTCAGTGATGACAAGTGTGCATCGTGTGGAACTGTTGAGACTTTTAACCATATGTTTGTGGAACTGTTGAGACTTTTAACCATATGTTTGTGGAACTGTTGAGACTTTTAACCATATGTTTGTGGAATGTGGTTCTGTGAAAACTTTGTGGTGTGATATTCAGAGACTTAATTTTCGTAACTGCACAACACGATTTAATCTTAGATAGAAATGTTATTTTGACAGCATATTTTGGATGTAATTTTGAAGATATCAATACCAAATTAACTATTTGCCAGTATTTCATCCATAAATGTTCTAGAAACCAGATTATTCCTAAATATTCACAATTTCAATGTTTCTTGTATAATTATTGTAAAGTAAGGAATATACAACCCCGCAAAACTGCCTTTTGGGAAACCATCAATGCCTATTTATTTTAGACCAACCGTGAATTTCTATTATTTAAAATATGTGTGTGTGTATCTGTGTTTCATTTGCAAAGATCTTATTGTTTGTAAATATTAGTGTATTTAGAAATAAAATGTAAAAAAATGTTTGTAGAATAGAGGTAGACCGTCAAATGTGGATTTGAAAGAATAAAAATGACCACTAGGTGGCGCAGAATACACCAAGTTCGTCCCAAAGCAGGGAACACCCGCAGGATGTTACTGCAGACGCAATCATTCGCGTTGGCTAAGGTACTGTTTGGATTGTTGTATGCGTTTGAAATTACCCCATAATTACTTGTGCCCCGATTTCTGCGATGCTGACGGAGTTTTCCCGCCATTGTCTTGGCTTTCTGCCCACCGGGTGTCTAGTTTTGCTCGTAAGCTGATTTTGTACTATGTAATTATACTTTCTTTATGTGAGTAAAGATTTTTTAACTTTTTTTGATATTTTGGTATATGCACTACATTTTCTCGTCTTCTGGGTTTGTTCTTTGCGCCGGGCCCTAAGCTTACTTGACACATATGTGTTTTTTTTCGCAGTGCGGGGTCATGAGTGTTTTCCCATGACCTTGAACTTGTATTTCTTAGCCTATTTCTTTTAGTTATCTCTTGCACCTGAATTCTCTTGTGTGTTGACCAGCGTGGTTTAATATAGTGTCGCTTAGTATATATTTTTCTTTGTGCCGAAAGGTCAAAGGTCATATGGCATTAACATAATTTCTCGTTTTGTGTATCTGACTGTTCTTGTAATTACTTTTGTTATATTTTGCTCGCGCGGTATTTTGTCTCTTCTGGGTTTAATTTGGTGTTGTTCTTGTTGCTGAAGTGCAATCCTGTACCTCTGAACCCTTTGTAAATTTATTCATCATTCGTGCGCCAGAACTGTGCCAGAGCATAACGGTCGACTTGAACAATTTGTTTCACAGGAAAATACAGGAAAAGATCTTTAAAATCTCATGACTATCCTGCAAGAAGTTTAGGACATAGTTAACAAGCCTTACACTCTCACTTACTTACCCGAGAAACGCACGTGAATTTGTTTGTTTACTCTACGAAATAAAATATTCAAAATGGTCGACAAACATGGACTGGTGTATGTGAAACTTATCACATTCGATCAGAACACTTCAGCTTGCTGGGAGTACATTGCAGGTGTTTTAGACTTCAACGTTGTGAGAGAATGAGACACCTTTGCTAAAGTTTTAATCTAGCTGCCAATGGCACCGCTATACGAACGTACATACCTGTAGGCCAGTCAACAGTGGCGTGCATTATCGATACATGGATGAGACGGCCTCACCACCAGGTGACTGAGAAGGTTATGGGCAGGTCAAACTGTCGCCTATGTTGGTTTGCTGTGGTCATTCATCAAAGTGTGTCATCGCGTTGAGTCGGAGGTAAGGTCATTCAGTGCGTTCACGAGAGTCATATATTTCAGGTCATCTGGTGGCGAGACCGGCTCGACCAACTGGCTTACCAAGTCGCCAAACTACATGTCTTCAGTGGAAATGAGTATTTCAACATAATAATTCCGCAAAGAGCCCGTTTAAGTCGAGAATGAAAATCTTTGAAATTTCAGGTAGAAAATCAGTATACAATGTGCCATTAGCATTTGTGCAGTGAAATTTTCTTTGTGGACTGACGTATCAAAGATTAATAAAACTTACTACCAAATAAATAGCTTAATGGAAACTTGGCTTTGAAAAGACTTGTCACTCAAAAACATTTTAGCAACTTAAAGAAAAAATTCAGATGCCAGTACAAAACATGGTCCCCTGACCACGTCCGCCCGTGGCCATTTCCGAGGATTGGGATACATGTACCCATGGAGCACTGTGGTATCCAAGAAAATTGGTTGCGACTTTTCATGCCTGAAAAGCCTCTGGGATCCCAGTCTATACATGATCTTTGGCAGTTTTTGGTGGCTGACTCGTGGACGACTGAGACGGTCTCCCATCTGGTGACTGGGCCACCAGTGCTACCTGCATGGAATTGTTCAGTGAAAAACCAGTGAATTAATTTTATGTGGCACTTGCCATCATTGCGTCCGAATTGGTGACGTCGCATCATAAGACAAAGGCGGAACCAGCTTTTTACGAAAGGTTATAATCTTTTACTTCGGAGTCCCCTTTTGTACTACAAAAGTCTTATCATGTCTGACAGAATTCGGGCTGTGCCACCATGTAAACAGAGTCAGGTGAAAGGGTTTTTTCCTATTCTGGTCCCTGTCTTTGGAATCTACTACAGTGTGATTCCAGGAATCATTTGAATAACTTATCATACAGGAAGAAAATAAAAAAAACATTGTTCAAAGAAGCATATTGCACTTAGTACCAGTTACTACTAATTATATTTTAATTTTGTTATTAACTACTCTGTCTGAATTTTTCATTAGGTATTCCTCAGGTTAAAAGTAATCTATGTCTGCATGATGATTTTCGGCTTTTTACATATTTATTTATTATTTACTATAATATTTCCATGTTTTTTCTTTTTGTATGTTGATATTATAATCATTTTCTATTATTTAATCATTAAGAAATGGGGAGCGTTTTCATTGCAAGTTACCCAAACGATATTGGTGATATTCCTCCTATGAATCTAGCAACGTGCATCGATCAACTGTCATCAGCTGGAAACGAAAATGGAAGAATTGAAAGAAAGTTCTTCACAAATATTAAGGAACTTGGAGAGACTTAAAAGGCTGGGCGCTACTGTCGAAGCCTTGCACCGGCAAGTTAATGCAATACTTTCTTTCGTTTACATAACTCCCGAGGCGGCTATTTAGAGCTCGCAGGCAAAGTTCTTATAGTGGAATGTGATGAGTTAGATGCGTGAACAATTCACACGTGGAACGTATGCTAACGAAAACACCCACGTGGTTGGTTTATCTAGGCTTAGAGAGTTCCTATCATGACCATGTGTCTCAAAAAGAATTTTATTAACACTTCTCCAGAGACTTAATAGCCTTTAGTATACCTGTTGGTAAGAAACAAGCCAAAAATTGAAAAAAAAACATTGTTCTGTTACCGTGGTTGTACAATAACGTAGAAAATAAATCTGAAACTAAATAAGGCGATCTAGGTCCTCCCAAGGATACTATTGTTTCACGAAATGTAAAATATAAATAGGTAAATAAAACAACAAGAATGGATCAACTGAAATTTTCGAAGGTAATAACGTCCTTTGTCAACAGAAACAGAAATAAAGTAAAATCAAACACTATATGACAATTGACATTTAAGATATGGTGTAATGAATATGATACATTTTTGCGTAAAAACTTCAGTGATATATTTTAAGAAGTTTTTATGTTCAATCCATGAGGTTCTATTGTATTGAGCTTGTCTATCCAATATTTTTCTCTTTTGAGTCTGTGAGAGGTACTGGGGTGTTGGAGTTTTTCTATTATTTGTACAGAAAGATCTTGAATATTATGGTTTTTGGAACTGAAATGATTACCTCTAGTATAAGAAAAGTTTTTATGTATTATGTTAAATCTATGATTACGAAACCGAGTTTGTAGATTATGTTGAGTTTGTCCTACGTATTGGATAGAACATTTTTTACAAGTTATAAGGTAAATAATACTGTTAGTGGTGCAATCAGAATAATGTTTTATTTCAAAGTTTTCATTGGTCTGGGAAGACTTGAAAAAGTGCTATCGTTGATAAAGTTACACATTTTACACCTAGTTTTGTTACATTGTGTGTTGCCAATTGTTTTCTAAGTTTGGTGTATATTGTCGATGTTAGCTTTAACTAAATAATTTTTTTAGATTTTTACATTTTCTCCAAGAAATTATAGGTGGTTGAGGAAATAGGTTTTTCATTTGAGGGGAAATATGCAGCGTGGAAACATGTTTTCTGAAGAGTGGCTAATTCCGTTTAAACATGGATTGAACATAGTTATGAATGGTATTCTATTAGTACTATATTGTAGTATTGCCTTTAATTTTAGTTCTTAAAGATTCATTTCGTGTGATTGAACGGACTTTGTCAAACTGTTTGTGTATAAGATGTAAGGGAAAATGACGTTGAACTAGAAAGTGCTTGAGTTCTTTCAAACGGTTATTAAAGGAAGCTTCTTCTGAACAAATGCGTTGAATTCTTAGGGCAAGGCTATATGGAAGGCTTTTCTTGCAATGAAAGGGATGACACGAGTGATATGACAGATACTGGTGTTTGTCAGTTTCTTTACAGAATAAGTCAGTTTCTAGTTTATCAAACATCTAAAAATGAGACTTTATTTTGAGAAATGTCATGAGTGAACTTAATAGTATGGTGAAATTTGTTAATATTTTCTAAAA
The DNA here is from genome assembly GCA_002633005.1 of Phoronis australis. Classification (NCBI taxonomy): domain Eukaryota; kingdom Metazoa; phylum Phoronida; family Phoronidae; genus Phoronis; species Phoronis australis. The sequence goes on from NMRA01001000.1 coordinate 21,151, forward strand.
ATACATCTAATTTTTGTGGGCCATGGGTCCAGATCATAAAAATGTCATCAATGTACCTTATCCATACTACAGCGCCCTCTCTGTATTTTCCACAATGCTGCGCATCCATGGGGTAGCTTGTCATCTGTCATTCTGACGTGAATGAAGTTTTAATGTTGCATGGTGGGTCGTGCTGCAGACCTAGAAATTCAAAAGGTTGACAGAAACTCAAATGAAAACGATATCTAGTGTCACTCCGTCAGATCACTTTATTTTTTTATTTTCAGAGCAAACTATTGTGGAGGATGCGGCTACGACTTCGGGCAAAACGGAAAAAAGTTGCCAAAACTCGAATGAACCCAATTAAAATTTTAAGTGCGACTCCAAATATGAAGCTATGCATTGATTACGGAAATTGTATGATTTTCCGGTAGCAACGTGCTTTATAAAAAACACTTGAATATGATACCAGTTACGATTTTCAAACCTAACGTTTCTATAACTATTCAGACTCTTCTGTGAAAATGCTATGTTTTGATTTTTCCAGTTGCGCCTGATTTCGTGTCAATCCGCTGCTGTACAACGAGCGACTTGCCAATCTATTCAAAAACCTGCCTGACATATCGATTCACCAAAATGACAAAAACAGGTTTCAATGCATGTGCACTGTAGAAAGCACACTATGTTCCCCCAACAACGAAAAGACAACGTTGCCGAACTGACCTGCTTTACTTGAATTATTGGTCAAGTGCTCGCCCCGACAGTTCAACTGGGCTTTTTAATTAAAAAATTCATTGCACTGAATTATTCGACTAAAGTTCATATGCTTTGAAGGTTTGAAAGAATTGCCCCTGGCGCGAGTTTTCACGTCACGCTCTGTGTTTTACATGTGAGTGGACAAAGCACATAAGTGAATCAGAAAAAAATAGCCTAAAGTCTCTCTTGTCCTTAGGACGCAGGCACGCCATTTGACAAGGAATGAGAACTAATTTATGATTTTATTAATGTTAAAAACGACCAATTAACTCCCAGATTGCATTGAGTCTGACTAATAGTTCAATTATGGCACCACCCGCTGTTATCGTCTGCAATTAAGGCTGCATTTTGCTCGCTAAACTCTGAATTTTCGTTTCTTAAGCGAAACGCTTTCAAATTGGGATTTGAAAACATTACAACGCCCATCGGATCTTGAATTGTTGTCGAATGAGTAGGCAACTCAAGGCAATACCAAAATTCGCCATTTTCGAATTTTCAATTTTAGGGTTGACCAACGTACTCCAAGAAACACCGAAGCGGGATTTTTGAATTGCTGATGATTCCATTGTTCTTGTTTGTAACGGAAAATGTAAACACGATAAAAATATGATAATACAGACTTAGCGAGAGTGAAGGTTTAATTCCAATGCAGCTTGAAACATTTAAAAGAACGACCGACTGACTACATGTATTGAACGTAATTTTTGTTGGAGATATTTTGTGTTTCGGTGAAAACACAAACAAGGATGACTAACTCAAAACCACCTTAAAGACATGAGCCACTTCCTCCATCCTCAGTCCGGCGTTAATAGCCACATTGAAATGTCCCGGACTGTCTTCAAATGACATAAACTGATGGCAATCATGTAAAAAGTACAAACGTGCGCGAAATAACGGCCTTTCGGACTAATGGTTGTACTGCTCAGGATTTCGGAGTATAGGCCTTCAGAGTATAGGCTCTTCGGAGTATAGACCTTCAAGGCATACGCCCTTCAGAGATTATGCCTTTCAGAGAATAGGCTCTTCCGGAGTATAGGCCTTCAGAGCATGGCCTCGGAGTATAGGCCTTCAGAGTATGGCCTCGGAGTATAGGCCTTCAGAGTATGGCCTCGGAGTATAGGCCTTCAGAGTATGGCCTCGGAGTATAGGCCTTCAGAGTATGGCCTCGGAGTATAGGCCTTCAGAGTATGGCCTCGGAGTATAGGCCTTCAGAGTATGGCCTCGGAGTATAGGCCTTCAGAGTATGGCCTCGGAGTATAGGCCTTCAGAGTATGGCCTCGGAGTATAGGCCTTCAGAGTATGGCCTCGGAGTATAGGCCTTCAGAGTATGGCCTCGGAGTATAGGCCTTCAGAGTATGGCCTCGGAGTATAGGCCTTCAGAGTATGGCCTCGGAGTATAGGCCTTCAGAGTATGGCCTCGGAGTATAGGCCTTCAGAGTATGGCCTCGGAGTATAGGCCTTCAGAGTATGGCCTCGGAGTATAGGCCTTCAGAGTATGGCCTCGGAGTATAGGCCTTCAGAGTATGGCCTCGGAGTATAGGCCTTCAGAGTATGGCCTCGGAGTATAGGCCTTCAGAGTATGGCCTCGGAGTATAGGCCTTCAGAGTATGGCCTCGGAGTATAGGCCTTCAGAGTATGGCCTCGGAGTATAGGCCTTCAGAGTATGGCCTCGGAGTATAGGCTTTTCAGAGAGTAAAGGCCTTTCGGAGAATAGGCCCATCAGACTAGGCCTGTAGGTCCTTTGGAGTATAGGCAGGGGCGGATCCAGGATTTTGAGTAAGAGGGAGGGGGGGGGGCAGGGCACAGGAATAGCCAGAATTTCGCCACATGCGGGCGCCCAGCCTAAAATGTAGGGATGCAGGGATCTCGAATTGTTGGGTTCGTGGACCTTATTACTAAAAAAACGGGGGTTTGTTCAAGGCCTATGCATTGTGCATGCGCACCCCGGGCCCCCTAGGTGCGCGCTTATGCTCGTCATCAATTCGCACCCCGAACTGCCAAATAGATTTGGGAGAACTTATAGGGGGGGGGGCATGCCCCCCAAATTCGCTACAGGTAGGCCCTTCACAATATAGTCCCTCGGAGTCTATGCCCTTCGGAGTATAGTAAAGACCTTCGAAGCAAAGGCAGACAGAGGGAGAGAAATTTACAATATGACTTCTAAACTTTGTCAACATGTCAGAATGTTACGCCTGAGTATGATGCCTTTTAGTAGCCTACAGTGAGTAAATACCAAGAGTACAAAATAATAAAAAGAAATCAACTATAAATCAAAATTACCGAATGCCCTTAAATTTCAGAGCTTCACTGCAAAGAAAGTCTTGACAAGAAATACATTGAAAACAAAATGGGAGTTTTCTATGGCTTTCACTTGAATTAATGATAACGTAAAAAGACTGGTGTACTATAGAGTTATGGGATCTATGAGTCTGTTGTGATAGGTAAGCCATTCACGCTTGCACAGTTGAAATGTTTTGTTGAAAGGTACGAAACCTGTTCACATAAACAACGCTATTACATAAGTCCTAGCCCTATTACAGAGTCTTATTGAATTTCAATTTAAGTACCGAATTTTACATTGTAATCCATTCAGATGAATACAACTGACGTGGATAAACTCGCGGCAAACTGATGTTTAGTGATAATGTTAGCGACAGAACAACATGCCGGACGATTACCGACAGCTTGTTTTCAATTGAGCGTGGTCTCCAACCTCCTGCTGTAGTGTAAAGCACGGAGCAGTAACTGTGGTCTAATAACAGGATACATTGCTTGTCTGCCTACAGGTATGGTGATTTGGATTATAAAGAAATACAAATACGACTATTTAAGGAATCATTTAAAGAGTGATTGCCGGATGAAGCTGGGCGCGTATACTGTATTGCATTAGTACAGTGTATAAACCGCTGGGGGATACTCCTATAGAAAAGGGCAGAGGACGCGCTGCTCACAAAGGAGCGACATTTCCCTACGAAATGTCAGTGCCTATACTGATAAAATAACCAACAAAAGGGCTCATCTTCTAACAAAACTCCACTCGAAAGGGTTCAGACTAAATTCCGAACGAAATTGTTCTCAGTTCAAGCTCGATCCACGGATGGTTCCTATTTCCAAATACATCTACAGAGGGCTTTTAATATTATCTGAATTTTTAAACATTTGTTGCAAAACGTGCTCATTTTTTCAACGTCATATCTCCGAGTCTGCTTCAGACTTTTAAGTCTGATAGGCGAATTTTTAACCCATTTTAACGTGCGTTAAAACCCAGCATCCAGGAATCCCAAAGAAACGATTTAGAAGTAAACCCTGTTTCTGTCATAAATCTAACGAGTAATAGTCAGTTACATAAGGGGGTTGCAATTTGAATATACCATTTAGTAAATATAACGGGCGTCATCAAGTTCTCAAAATTCAGGACCCATATTGTCTGTTTTTCATTCACTTTTTTGATGAGTGGGGTATCCGGCCGCTTACAAAAACGAGCAAAAACACGCAGAATAACTAGTTTTCACCAGAACCCTATTGCGCGCATGTGATTGTTAAGTGACTGACAGTCTTGCCACCTGGTGACTGCAACTGGGAGCTCACTGTCAGAACCACGAATTTTTCAAATTCTAGAAATCGGATAAAAAATAGTAGGTGCCACCTCGACAGAATGATGTTGAAAAATGAAGCGTCTTACAGGTACCTGAATTTCCTGTAAAACTCGAACTTCCCACTTGTAAAGAGTAAAGGTTTAAGAAATCCAGGGTCGGCTGGTTTCCCTTTTTCGTCGAGAAAAGGCCATCCGTAAGTCTTCATGCTCGCTACAAATCTCACTGAAAATGCCCCGCCAACCCAACAATTGTCACTGATTTTTAAGTTTGATGAGGTATATCTCATGTCAAAAGTCAGGACACTAAAAACTGTTATCTGTATGCACGGTTGATAAAGTAAAACGTTGTGCTGTATCCTAGGATATGCCGCACATGTAATCTATCCAGAAGCGGGCGATGTCACTCCAATATTTCAACAGTCCATCAAAATGTGGTCCAGTCCTAAGGCAGCATTTTGAACAGAAATGGATTTGCCTTCGTCCTTTTTTTCTACTCTAGAGGTAACACAAACGAATGGGACGGCTCTCGAGGAAGCACTTTCGTTTGATAAAACACCAGTCCTTCAATACCTGTGCCTCATAAAAAAACTGGCTCGAATTTGTGCCGTTGACTTGTGCCGCCGGCCTTTCATTGTTGTCACCTGGTACGCAGATCAGACACACGTAACGTTGCTATCAACAGCTGAAGTGAACCGTAACGAGCTAAAGGGACGGATCGTATGACGTTGTCTGCTTATAGATTAACAGAGTGGTAACGAACGGCTTAGGTGACAACTCAAACATAACCTAGGCATCAGTTAGTGTTTTGATCATCAGCGGTGGATTAACACAGCAGATACGCAACTATTGGGAGTCTCCTCCTTGAACAAGTTGTGTATCTATACGTACTGGCTTCAGTCCCAATGCTGATTTTATTGCACTGAGCGGCAGGTTTGTAGCGCAATCACGTTTAGGGTGTTCATCGGTTGTGTGTACGAATATGAGCAGCTTACCGTGTTATTATCATTATACTGTTACTGTGACTCGCGGAGCCAATTTGCGGACCATACTGTTTTTTAAGTGGTTTAGCGGGCCACTATTTGCGTTTTTGTCTTATAGTCAATCCGTTTATTAGATAGTAAATAAGTAAAGTAAGTAGGTCTTGAATGTTTATTTTACTAGGGTGTGTACACCAGATGCATAAGTCGTGACTTCACATGATTTCCTCAGTCGCTTACGGAGTGGATGACAGAGGTGACGAGTAGGGTTCTGTCCGTCCACTTTTTCTATCCGAGAAAGCAATAATATGTGTTCCGTATGTTCGGGCTCACAAGTAAGATTTCCTCGGGTAGCAACTGTGTCCTTAGCACACACCTGCATACTTTCCAGTCCACACCGGCGGCACTTGTCAATGCGCCCAAAATGCAAAATTGGGTACAGGTATAGGACACTTTCCCTTCAGCATGGGCCACTTACTGATGCTTGTCTGGCAAAAAAAGATATTTTCGCGGTCACCTGTTTAGACTCAATACGATATGCTTGTTTCATAATCACGGACTTCACCTTTTGGAAGAGTAATTTGTTTTCCGCAGTATGGCGAAATAACGTGAGAAACAGCGGAGCTGGATTCGTTGCAACCTCCACCACATGCGCATACTACTTGACTTCGTGCAAGCCCAAATGCAGACGCTATTTGGTAAGAAGCCAATTGGCAATAAGTTTGAACGCAACGTCTGGGTTTTTAATATCATCCATATTTTGAAAGCTTTGGGTGCAAAATTTGCCAATGATAATTTTTTGACAAGCAATTTCCCAGAATGCTCACGTGAAGGGCTGTGTTTCTAGCTTCTGGGAGCAACACTCGAAAAGGCATACGGGGGGTAAGCACAGCAATGAGAGACCTTGGAAAGGGTGACATGTTCATGGACGCTCCCTGCACATATGGTTGGGCTTATTTTTTAGAATCTTCTTTCTAAATGTGCGGCATGTCAAAAGGTAGTCCAGCAGGTTACTTCCAGGAGTGGCAACTCTCAAATGGTGAACATCCGCTGCACGCCTGTTTTTTCTCGTCGTCCTCGGAGGATATGGGGGGAGGCTGTCCCTAAACTTTCAACGTACGCAGGAACAATGTTGCAAATCACGACACCTGTGAGTAACCTAGTTAAATTATCTATTAAATTTTTCAGTTCCAACTTGTAATCCCGCGCTATGTCAACACAGCAATTAGAACCCATTGTCATGACGCCGTCATCGGTAAGTTTCCTCTTTCGCCGAATGTTACATAACATTCCTCCGTTATGATTTATGTTATGATTACGTAAGCAGTGTGTGTCACCGCTGTCCATTCTTATGGCTTCAAAAGGGCGAATCGCCACCCGTTGTTACGCGGGCTGGTAATTGCCTGCTTCATTGTGTCACCCACAAATAGTTGTTTATTGGCCATTACTGGAAAGATTATAAGCTTAATACCTAGAAACCATGCTTATTTACATGTACGCCTCTGAGCTGGTGGCAGTGTAAGCGGATCTTAGTTTTATCTCCCGTTCTTGCAATCCGTCCTCGGTAGTCGATGAACGAACGGTTTCAGTGATTGATTTGTATAGGACAGGTATTCTTCCCGACTTGACTTTTTCCTCTATCTCAAACCATGCCGCCAGATATTCAGCCTACCAAGAAACACGTAAGTACGCGATCTAGTGATAACGCACAATACGTGTGCTCCACGTAATTACGTTACACTGTGATGCAAGAAACTTCAATTTATCGAAACTAGCGACAAGGAGAGTTTTGAAAGTTATAGACTAATTAGGTTACCTTTTGTTCCAAGATGAACCTCCAATGGTCGCCATAATTACCCACTATTGCCGCAACAACAGATTCGTCAGTTGGTCCGCCACCATTTTTATGGCAAGCTGGTCTGTAGCCGGCTGCACCTTGGCCTTACAGAGGACAAGTATATATGTATCGCAACCGTAGTCATGCATGTTATGAAAACCATATAATTTTTTGGTAATGTCAGAGAGATATGAATATGATCAGGAAGAGATATCTCTTCCTGATATTATCCAGTTGTATGTTACTATGTTTAACCATCCCAATCACTGACAATTGATGAGTCATTTTAGCCGGAATATTTTCTGGATTTTTTTCCAAAATTATTTTTACTCTTGTGAACAAAGCTAACCACTGCGTATACGTTGTGTTCGTGCGATAAATATTCAAGATTCTAAAAAAGTCGTAAAAGGCTATCATGAACGTGGTTAATGTTAGTGAGATAGGAATGTACAATTCTCAACATATCTTTGTTTTCATTTTTCTCCTCCCGCGATGTAAATCAATTTTCCTTGCGGTAATATTTATTAATATGGAAAACATGATTATATTTCTGTTGCGGTCAGTGACATTCAAAAGACAGTCTTATGTTCCCGTTACGTTTAATATTATTGGGATGTCAATGTTAAGTTGTATTCGCTCTCGATTCTGAGTAAGACTTTAAAAAGGAGCATGGTGTGATGTTTTGAACATGGCTGGACAATATAGCATTTAGTTGAAGTTTGAAATAAAAAAGAAATTCGAGATCTACTATTCGCTGTTTCAGGTGTCTCTCAGTAAAGAAGCAGTTGAACAGCACGAGAAGAATCAAACAAAGCGTCTGTCAGTGTCCATGGCTCCTGGCAGGCGCATGTCCGTGGCGTCAACTCAGAGCTTCGAAAGTAATGCGCAGAGAAGGCAATCGCGTGTTGGTCTGGCAGTCTCCAATTTGATGGGAATGGGGGGTGCCACGAGGCGCATGTCACGTGTCGTTCGCGGGGCAGCAAGTGAAAACATTCGCGAAGCCCTGGTTCAGCCGAAGCCACCCCCCGTGGAGAACACGTACAGGATGGAACCTAAAGAAAACGAACACTTTGGGATCTCAAAGGTCGAACAGACGGTGAAGAACACGCTGGAGTTATTTTTAAAGAATGAGACTTACGATCGTGAGACCGCACCGCAACTGACATGCGAACTGTGCACGATGATTAAAAATCGCGTGAAGGATTTGGAGATGCCGCGCTACAAAACTGTTGTAAATGTGTTACTCGGAGAAATAAATGGACAAGGTCTTGAGGCAGCAAGTCGTTGCTTGTGGAACCCTCAGACGGATAACTACGCATGCGTGAATTACAAAAACAGCTCACTTTTCGCGACCGTAACAGTTCACGCGTTTTACTTTGAGTAAAACGTGCTAACGGATCGCCGGGAAACAGCGCCGTTCACGGCGTCTTGACCATGTCCTCATTGAATGGCAAATCGATTAGATTCAAGAACATAACATTTTCAGCACAAAAGTGTGTTGAACAACTTGATAAAAACGCACGCAACATGACAAAAACCTTGAGCTGTCATTGTCATATTTCCTTAAGTGGTGTCCGGTGACATCGCTGACTTGAGCAACTGATTGTTACGTTATCTAGCAGCTGAGACAGTATGAGTTTTATTGCTGTGCGATACATCGGGTTATTCCTGTAGAGGTGATCTTTGTGCCAATTTATTGTGCAAAATGTGTATTCATTCTACGTCTTGTTCAGAATACGTTGCAGTTTCCCTACTGTACACCTAATGAAATAATTAAAACACGGTACTTTTTGCGGTAGTGACCGCACATGAAAGTTGAAAGAATGTATTTTATCAAGAAAAAAAACAGTCAAAATTTGCAAGTAAGTAAATTGTTCATGAACCCTCGCGTTTAGATGTTGTTTAGAGTTACTAGGTTGTATAAAGTTACACTATGTTGTATAGAGTTACTGTGTAGTATGAAGGAGCAGACTCCACGAGCTGTAAACATTGTTGTTAATTATCGTTATTATGACAATCTGGATACGCGAGTCATTTCGCAAAAATAAACTGTGAAATAAGCGACGTAGGAATAAAGCTATTTAAAAAGTTGAAGCTTTTAAGATATATGTTAAAAAAGGTAAAAATCCCAAACTAAATGAAAAGGAAGCACATTCTTGGCTGGTTTGTGTTTTTGAAAATCGAGTCAGTGGTGCGATATATGTTTTTAGTTTAACATTTTTAAAGAAAAAACTCCATCTGAAACTAGAAAAAATGATGCGGTGTTTTTTGTTCTGAAACTGAACTGGTTTCGGGGGGGGGGGTGGTTGTCTGCAGGCTTGCCTGTGCTCAACGAGTCCTCTTTTTGCATGGAAATGGTTTCACTAACTAATTTGTTGCCAAATGACCAGATTATGAATATTTGAGAAATGCACGCTCGTAGCCTACAACGCCTAATACAGTGACGAACGCCTAAGATAGTCAGTGGGGTCTCAGTTGTATGAGAACATTTCGTGGGTACTTTTACCGGCAATTTACTTTTTTCTAGTATGGCGTAATAAAATATTTCTAATTCTTGTTTTACATACAAAACACGCGTCAGGCTGAAGATTTTTGTAGAGTTTCTAAGGGTTCAAAAAACTAGGACTTATGATCAGTGATGAGTCCATGTAGTTCATTAAAAGGGAATTATCGGCAAGGCACAGGAACCGAGTGCAGCACCGGCTGAACGCTGAGCTAATCCCACAGCAGTACTAAATTCTGTTTTAAATTGATGATTTCAACCAATCCTCGTTCTGTTACCTGCTAATGCATCATTGATCTGGCGTCAACATTCCAGGTTAAGGGCAAGAATGAACAAAAGCTCATACTCCCTACGTCACAGATTGGACATTATGGTCCTTGGTGAGTGGTCTTTTCCCACGACTGGCGTGTAATGAGCTAAAGGCGTACATGTTGGTCACTCTTGCGCCGGCCACTGAGATTTGGAAAGGAGTTTTCAAAATTTCCTCCTATAACTGTGAAGATATTCAAAGATTAGGGCTATTCTCTTATTTCAGAGAACTGGATGGGAAAGTGGTTTTTAGTATCCGTTGATAAGCCAAAAGAGAGTTTGGTCAATTTAAGTGTATTTAAATGGTAACGACATCGAAATTGACTTTAGCCCGCGAATTGTTGTCACATACCACTGTGTCAAGTTGTGCCAAGTTCAGTTCTTTGATGCCCAATCAGGGCTTCTTAGATATCCGACGACCAGAAAACTGGAGTGAACTGCCGTAGGCCCTACACAACTGAACTGACCACTTGGGGCGGGTGCTGCGCAGTATTGCCATAGCGGTCAAATCCGTCTGAAAACTGATAAATTGCCGACGCATTGTAATCGCGGCCACAAATCTCTGTGACATCACGGGAATCCCGACCGGCATCTTTTTCCGTTAGACAACACCTGGATTGGCTCAGTTCCCCGGGGGTTCACTCATATTGAGAAGTGCCTGCAGCCGTGTACCAAAAATTGCAGGTAGGCGCGGTAGCCTACTTTTTCAGCAAGTTTTGCGGGACCCGCACATGGTTCCAATAGGTATCTAAATTTCCATTTCGTCCCGCAAAAGGCCCACTGCACTCGGCTGGCCTCAGCGCACTGTCCGTCTTAATTCCCTACCCCCTGCAAAAGGGGTGGGAATTAGCAGATCTCAGTGGCACCGGCAATAATAAAGGAGTCTCCCAACAACTTTAGGTAGGGTAAACGCCTGCGTGCACCATATGAGTGACCCCCGTGCTTTTTACCCCAACGACTGAAGCCCGCACTCCTCTGAGTCTGGATGGCGCGCAGTACCGGTGGAGTGCGTCCCGCCGATGAACAGCTTCAGCAGAGTTCATCTGGTTTATTGCTGTTACAGTGTATGACTACCACAAACTATTGTTGTGCCAGTTTCAAACTGGGGAAATGTTTTTTTCTGTCCTCTGCTGCACCTAATCCTTTTGACTAAATGACTCTAAAGCTCTTTTTCAGTGCCCAGTCAGTTTCCCCGTCATTTCAGTCAAAGGCGATGGTTGTTCGGATGGTCTAAATGGGGAACATGAAAAAGCCAATCTTATGTAAGTGAGCACCAGGCACTGGCGGCAGTACGGCGGAAGCCGTGCTACCAATCTCAAGTCCAAGCTGCCTTCGTGGTCCGCAGGCAGAATCTTAGTCCGGCAGACTGAGTAGTCATCCTTGCAGTTGAGAGAAAGTCCAAGCTTCTAAAATTAACCGCTAGAAGGCGTAATATGTGAATGAACCGGAACTGAAACCAGCAGATGAACGAAACTTCACAACTCTAAGGGCTAAGGCCAAAAGCCCAACCTCGAAAGACAGCTTAGTAGCAGGATTTTGTTGCAGAGCATAAACAACCACCCTGTGGACCTAGAGAGATTAATTATCAGCTATGGCCAGTACAGGTAGTTCTCTATATAATGTGCAATGTGTCCTTTAACCACAGGATTCCTACCCTCAGACACAGCGCCACCTATTGTAAGACTGATAAAGAGTGTAGTCAATGATTCCCAGCCTAAACATGCAGCACAGAACTTGAACAAGAAATCCCCAGCCAACCCAGCAGGCGTCAATTTTTAATGAAGGTGGGAGGGTATATTAGCGTGGCTAAAAAACTATTAAGGTCCACCTGACCTGAGCTGACCTAGCTGTCAGCACTGCATTAGAAACTTGACCCGTTTTACAGCACTTGTGTCAGTAAAATTGTACAATTGAGCTCAGCTACCATTGTGGAGAGTGTATTTAATTTCGATATTATGGTGGTTTAAAGTGGGACCACTACGTCCGACTAGTGCCCTTCAGCATGCTCATCATATGTCAGCGATGGCTGATTGGGTTCATAAACAGCAGTCAGCACTCTTGACAGACACTTGATACGATTTTCTATTCGATAACTTTGAGCTGATAGTCTCAGGGGTTCATATAAAACTTTCAGGCACTGTTCTCCCAAAGTGGTTAGGAAGTGTTTTTATTAATCCACTTTTACTTGACGCCTTATCAAAAGTACAATTTATATCTGAAAAAAATTTGAAGTGCATCATGATAAAATCAGAGAACTGTAACAGCATTCACCTGTAACATTCATCAAATAAATTACTATCGTTGTGTCTGTGATTTTACCCTTGTGTTTTGTAAATTTTCACTGAAGACGTATCATGCGACTCCATCAAAGGCAGATTGGTGTGAAGTCACAAGTCATGTTCTACACCAGCAGAGTTTGGAGCTCATTAATTATCATACTGTCAACTCACCAAATGTGTCCTGGCAATGAAATTCCTAGGTCGGGAAACGAATTTGCAGAAGTTGTGAATGTCTTGGCCTCAAATGATGCATATAGCTCTAGCAGCAAAGGAAAACTGAAAACAGGACATCTGAATTGAGGAACCGGGACAACTGGGAAAATGTCTGATAGAACACCCCAAAACATCGGGATGAATGGAAAATTAATAATGTGTCTGTTCAGTGATGTCCAATATGGCCGCCTAACAGTAGACTTGTCTCACGGCTACTAGTAGGCTTGACTTCTGTCATAGGAAAGGCAAATGACCAGAACACGTCTGTGCATGTCAAAGAATTGAACCTTCTGTTTTTAAGTTTACGGATTGTACCCCCAAGACCCCCACATCCCATGACCCCCTCGACTCATGACATCCCTCGACCCACGACCCCCTCGACCCATGGCCAACAACCCCCTCGACCCTGTCTACACAAGCTCAACTCAATCTGAACGTAAAACAACCGCTGACGTAATTGCAGGACCAACGAGTCTGGCCGTGAGCTTGGCTGGGTTTACCCTGTTTATTTTTCAATTAAGAGAGTTTATTCAGCAAGGTTGAAAGCCAAATACAGAAAAAAACTGAGCAAATCAAATCAAAGACCCTAGCAATGTTACAAATGTTGTTCTCGGCAAAGTGTAATCGTCTCTTCTGCTCTTTGGCAGTTTCTAGCTTTTGTGGAGAGTGCGAGGAACCTACGAATCTGTAATTTCTCCAGTAAATACAGGTTGAAAAAACAAGCTGAAATGAAAAATTATCCCAACATTACACAGAGTATATATTGAAAACGAGAATACAACAGAAAGCAAATTATAATAAAACTGTGACATTATGTCCATTCACGTTAACGTAATCTCTCCCTAAATTTAGTATGCTATTGGTATAGCTGCTCTTGGAACTATTTTTGTGACAGTGATAGCACACTCATTTTCTGTTTTTTACCACCAGACTTGAGCCAGAGCAGATTTGCGAGTAGGTAAGTCTTTTTGTGGGAATTTCATTCAGCGACTTAGGTCTAATATGATTATGAAATACATTGTGTAAAATGTGTAAAGATAAATCTCAGTATTGCCACAGGTCGTGGGTTGAATTGATAGGGTTGAAGGGTCGTGAGACGAGGGGTTCAGGGTGTGTGTTGATCAACGGGGTTTTAGAACAATCATTTTTTTACAGAATAATTCTATGTTAAGAATTGTTTGATGACACTTGGTTCAGTTTTACCTCAAAATCTAACTGCTGCCTGTTGGTTTGGTAATTGGACCAATTATGTATAAACAGTAGAATTAATGAGAAGCAGAATAAGTTCAGTTGGCAACAATTGCACAAAAGTTTTAGGTTGTAAAATTCACATTTCTTGTCTGATTTTCAAAATTCCGCACCACCTGGTTGTGTGTCAATGTAGGATTCTGTTCATGCTGTCTGACTCCATCTTGTTCCTGAAGTATTTTGAGCAGTTAGATTTATCATTTTGTAAAATATTCAATCCTGTGATTGAAGGTGGGTGATCCTTTTCTGTAGCCTTTCGTTCACTCGGCCAATGCCTGAATTGTCATGCTCTGATTTAGCGCTTGTCAAATTTACTGGACCATTTTCGGATGCTTGACGAGAGTTTCAGTGCATTATTTTATTGAGAAGTTTTCAGTGAGTTGGTGGTGAGTAGCTAAAACCATGATTTTTACTTTTAGTATCCTTAGTAATTTCCCTGATGTGCTATAGTTACACATTGTGAGCCAGATAAATTCTCGATGTCCTCTACATGGAAGTTGTCAAATTGTTTTAATTTTTTTCAGTTTCCATCAACGATTTGCCAGATTTTATTCAAGAAAAAGTTTTCCTCAATCTTCACATCAAAGATGTATTAGTGTGTACTCAAGTCTGCTCCCAATGGAAAGATGCCATTGAAAACAATGTGTTTTGGAAGAGATTCATTGGAAAATGGTTTGATATCACTGCTTCAGACGAGCTGTTGAGTCAGAGTGTTTTAAATGACTGGAGAGACCCAGATGAATTCTTTCCATACTTCACTGATGAGGGCGCTCCAAACTGCTGGGTGTTCAAACTGTATCCTGTGGTCTGGGGTTGTGGTGTCGCAGCCCCAAGGGACTTCTCACCAAATGAAACTGGCAACTCCAAAAGTGTTGCTGTGGCCCTGAGCAAGTTGGCTGTCATGTCCAAAGGGTAGTTATGCCATAGATCAACTCATGGGTCAACCCTTTGAAAGTATTGAACGGATTATTTGTTACTATATAATATATGCTTGTTTGAAACTGAAATATTCATTCCAAAAAATAGCACATTTCTGCGTATCTCTTGCTTTGGTTATTAAATGCTTGCTTTAATGGAAATTTCATAGAATTTTTTAATCAAATATCTAATCAAGGAAACTGCAGCTTCAATGATAACAACTTAATTGATTAAAAGTTACCTTTTTGATTTTTCTCTTGAGATTCATTACCCATGTTGCATACAACTTGAAAAGCTTGACTTATATGCTAGTCTATAGGCTGTACAAGTCTGTATATATATTCAACCTCATGCAAAAGGTTAATATTTTAGGTACATGTATTCGGTACAATTTGATTTTTAGCATTATACCACTCTACCACTAGTTAAGTTATGCGACTGCTTTTTTAGGAAAGTTTAACAAAAGATCAATAACATGACCAAATTTTGTATTATGAAAATCCTATCACTATCAGTCATGCAAAAATGGAACATTTTAAATACAATTCCTAACAGGGTTTTGGAGAACATTTTTTAAAGCAGTGAGTTCACTTCTGAGGTACGATGTTCCGTTGGCCAAATTTGGAGTGTTTCTATGGTTCTACACAACCTTAAAGATTTTTTTGTCTTGAAGTGTGAAATGGAGATGTATTTAACTAGTGAAAGTTTTGGCATGTGGTACTCTTTGCATTTATTGGGGTCGTATGTTTCATTGATAGGATGCTGTTTCCATAGCATTTTGGAATATGTTACATAGTGACGCTGTTAGAATTTTAGGGTAGGTTTCACTCGTGATACTTTTTAGCATTTTTAGCCTTGTTCGTCAATTCCTCCATTTATCTGCATAACCACAATAGACACTTTTTTACAGTATATCAAAGTTTGACTGCTTTGCTACAGCAGGTGCCACTGAAGTGAATGGCACGTTACAGACCATCCTGATGCCGTGGGATAAAGAGTGTATGCCAAATCCTGTGAGTGATTCACACATCAATTTAACATACAGATTTCAATGTTCAAGTGGTGTTGTTTCAACCTGCATGTCAGAACAGGTGTTTCTTATATATACATACCAACTACTATCAACAATTTACCAATTTCAGGCAAGTCCTGGTAACATTCTCATTAAATGTCCGAGCAATGTGGTCTAGTGGACTGCCATTTTTATCAAAAAACTACTAACTTCCCTAATTCACTGATAGAAGCTAGGAATACTCACACAATGGTTGGAGCATAATCAGTTTGGGTAGATCCTAATGAAATAGTATTCAATCCTTGATTCTTGAAATTTTTGAGCTGTAGCAATTTTATGGCATATGTTTTGTACTAGGTAATACAAAAAATCTTAGCTGCAATAATGTAACACCTAACTACACAGCTGCAATAATGTAACACCTAACTACACAGCTGCCGTAATATAATGCCTAAATAGTCAACTGCAATTTTGTAATTCTTTAATATACTCACCTGCAATACTGTAAAGTTTGTATACTCAGTTGCAATAACGTAACTCCTAAATACTTAGCTACAATATTGTAACACCTTTAGTAATCAACTGCAGTAATGTAACTCCTTCATACTTAGCAGCAATCACCTAAATACTCAACTGTTATACTGTAACACTTAAATACTCAACTGCAATACTGTAACTCCTACATGCAGTACTTAGCTGCAATCACCTAAATACTCAACTGCTATACTGTAACACCTAAATACTCAACTGCAATACTGTAACTCCTACATGCAATACTTAGCAGCAATCACCTAAATACTCAACTGCTATACTGTAACACCTAAATACTCAACTGCAATACTGTAACTCCTACATGCAGTACTTAGCTGCAATCACCTAAATACTCATCTGCTATACTGTAACACATAAATAATCAACTGCAATACTGTAACTCCCACATGCAGTACTTAGCTTCAATCGCCTAAATACTCATCTGTTATACTGTAACACTTAAATAATCAACTGCAATACTGTAACTCCTACATGCAATACTTAGCAGCAATCACCTAAATACTCAACTGCTATACTGTAACACCTAAATACTCAACTGCAATACTGTAACTCCCACATGCAGTACTTAGCAGCAATCACCTAAGTACTTAGCTGCAATACTGTAGCACCTAAATACTGTACTCAGCTGCAATACTGCAACACCTAAATACTCATCTGCAATTATGTAACACTTAAATATTCAGCTCACAATAATGTAATACCAAAATACCTGTCACATTGAATAATTAGACAGACACTCAATCGCACCACAATAATGAAGTTGAACACAAGCACTAAAGACATGGTTGACATCTGGTGGGATAGTGAATTTCAATATGGCACAGCTATGTATTTCAAAAATCAGCTGTTCTGTTCAATTATTCTATCTTGCATAAGGTGTGCAGTTATGCCTAGCATTCAAAAAGTTAAGACCTTGACTACTCATTCAATCATTTCAGTGAAACTACTGATAGAAAAAACAACTTTCTCCCATTGTGAAATGAGAAAGGTATTCATAATGATTATGATGTATTACACAAAAGTGAACAAATTTTATCTTGTTTTAGTCGTCAGTAAATCATACAGCGAGGCAATGTTTAATATTTTTATGCCATGAAGGCCTGTTCAAAAATTTTATGTTATCCTGCTTTCATACAGACTGCAACTTATGATAACAAGGAAATGCCAACTGCTTATGACAAATTCATTGGCTGTACAAAAAGCCATGTGAGACACCTTGTATGTCATATAGTGTACAGGTACCCGTGTGGAAAGACAATATTTCACTTGAGGCACCTTTCTGTCATACATAGGGCTGCAGCAAAGGAGACACTATGTGATTTGAGGCACCTTGTATATCACACATATTTTATGAGTCATGATTCCTGCTAAACTGTGTCCAACTCCATTCAATTGCAAGAATTCAAGTTATTGTACATGTTGTCGCTAAGGTTCTTTCACTGGCAATAGCTTGATATAACGTACTTTTATTTTGAGAACCAGTTTGATGCAGGCTATTCAGTGGAAAAAACTGGTTCTCAAAATTCGGGCACGTTATATCAGACCATTACCCATTCATTAATAATGGTTGTTTCAGGAAGACCTGCAGAATCTCCTACATATCAACCCTGAGGTCATGCACCATGCTTCCATGAAAGGCTATTGGCAGTTTACTGGTGCTCTATTGCGTGGCACATTTGGAATGAGAAACCTCATTGGTCTTCCCACCGATGGTGATTATGATGATGATGAGGAAGAGGATGATGAGTAAGTATATGACCACCAGGTGTCACTGAACAGTGTTTTGCTGTTTTGTGTAGTCAGAAGCCATCTTGAAGAGCAACACTGAACACTGAACACTGAGGTCATTCTTATATAATAAACAATGAAATAAATAAATAGACAAATTATAGTAACTGTTTTCAAATTGGTCATCGTATTTCAACTTATTTTGTTAAAATTTGTCCTGTTACCTAAAAGCCATTTCTTCTCTGGTAAAATCTCATCAATTGAGGACCGTAAAGCTTGCAATTAAAATTTTAATTTCACATTGTTGTAAAGGACATGTAACACAAAAGTAGTGCTTTTCTGTGTACAAGTTATTTACCATAGCTGACGGTGTTATATTTTTTGCGGGCATTCACATCAATGCTGGAAGACCTTGTGAAATATGAAAAAAGAATGATGTAGGCAATTATTTGTGAGTTGTATTTTGAAAACACAACATACATTGCGTTAATGTCTTGTGCCGCTTTCTTTCATTTTAGTATTCTATTTTGTTACTGTATATGCCAGTCTTTTTTAGAGTTGACACATAGATTTAAATCTGATAAACGTATTCAGGCAGTTCTCGGCTGACTGTCAGCTATGGGATTTTTCTAAAACCCACTTGACCCCTGACCCCCTTGACCCATGACCCCCTCGACCCACTACCTGGGGCAATAGAGGTGTTCTTGCGCTTTTACATATTTCATGATCTTATTACGTCGCTGAGTGACGTGGTGGAACAGAGAGGTCAACGATCGTTGGCCTTCCAGATTTTTGCAAAAATAAATGCAAAAGAGAAGCACATTCATGTAAGAAAATCGAAGACTTATGAAAAAGCTCCGAACAAGTGTTGAAGTGTTGTCTGAGAAAAAATTATGAGTGTAATTCATTGAACGATGGACATTTCATCATGGTTCGTGTTTCATTGTCGCCAATTTTGTCTCTTTATTGTAATTATTCAGTGACAGGTATGGGACTCGTCAAAGTCATTTAATGTATTTTACTCCTTTTGAAAAATAATCTTGCACGGGCGGCGCACTATAGGAGGCTGGGGCCTACAGCCTCCTAATTATTTCAATGCTGCACAGCCCGTGTCTTGGGGCAATAAATTAGAATTTTGAGTTGTTATGGCAGACGAACACATTAGTGTACTCTCTCGACTCTGCACAGCAGGTCTCGTGCAGACAGAGGGCGTGACAGCTTGCATGCCAACTTTCTCGGCCAGCTCGTAGTGACGGCAAGGAGTCCTTGGTGACGATCTGATGTGCCACGGTTCATGATTCCTGTCCATTGTCGGCGTTCCTGTGGTGCTGTTTTTGGTTTTTCGGAGGTCCGTTTGCCGTTTCTCAGAAAAGGTGCGTTGTTCCTAGTTCGATTATGTGCACCTTGTTTATGGTGCATTTGAAACGTGTGGCTGTATGCTGCTAGTTGAGTCAGTTTGTGGCAGCTGTACAGACACAGCAAAGCTGAGTCGATAACCTGATGGAGCCAAACCCGGCTTTGGGTTGCGGGGGTTGTGGGTCGAGGGGGTCGTGGGTCGAGGGGCTTGTAGATCATGGGGGTCGGGGGTCGAAGGGTGTGGAGGTCGAGGGTGTTTGAGAACTATCCTCAGTTATGATCTTTTTAAAGTGTACATTAGTTGAAATGTGCTTCTTTATAATCATGCAGAAATGAAGAGGGGGAGGAGTGTAGCAGAGATGACGCAGGTGATGATGAGCAGGCTTTACACAAGGTGCCGTCAAAAAAGACGAGTCTGAAAAAAGAAATGCGGTACTTCCAGCAGTGGTTATCAAAGATCTTAAGAACATCAAACACGTATTTTATTGGCGGTGATCTGATGAATCCTGTGATATATTTCCACCTAACCAAGCTGTCGCCTGGTATTATAGGGGGAATCATTAGTGGGTTGACTTTCACTTAAACGAGAAACAAATACCCTCGACATGGTAGTATTTCAATATCAGAAACATACTCATCAGTACTAGTATAGCTTGTCCACACGGTGGAGTTATATAGGCAGGTGTTCCTGTGGCGGGGAACATCACTTATAAATTGCATGGTTTTGGTTGACGTATTCTGAATGAAGAGCATCAATATAACCAGTTTTGGCTACATGCCACTTATAGCCAGTAAAGCTGGCTAGTCTTGTTTTAAAATGTTCTCGAAAACATCGTGTTTTAAAGAACGAATTATGGGTCTTATCTATAAAAATGTGGCTTCTTATTAAAAAACATTTATCTGTAGGATTCATTGGGTAAGGTTATGCTAGTATCTCAATAGGTGGAGCAACTGGACTGGTGAGCATCACTTTGTAGCCAAAACTGACGTGTATTGTACTGACATCATCTGCTCATGTAACAACGTATGTCAAAAATATGGCATAATTTTGTAATATCAGGCAATGCCATGTAACCATTTCTGATCATCATCATAACTGGGCTTTGTTTCTTTTGCTTCCCTTACTTGTAAGTCGTCTCTTTGCTCAGCTATTTTTTCATCAAACTCGCGATGTTGTTTGGTGAGCGTAGTGGTGGCCTAGCCACCTGTGTATGGATTGGGGGGAGTGTAGTGGTGGCCTAGTCACATGTGTATGGATTGGGGGGAGTGTTGCCATAAGCATGGGTAGCGCAGCACTGAAAAAATTGGGGGGCTATTGCTCCCTCAGCCTCCTAGGAGGTGCCACCTATGATAAGTGTGGATAATTTTATTCGTCTAGATTGACCAGGGTGGCGTGCAATAGGTTCATGTACATGACACAATGTGTGCTAAAATTTTGT
This sequence comes from Phoronis australis, assembly GCA_002633005.1. Taxonomy (NCBI): domain Eukaryota; kingdom Metazoa; phylum Phoronida; family Phoronidae; genus Phoronis; species Phoronis australis. Next base: position 41,852 of record NMRA01001000.1, read on the forward strand.
GGTACTGAATTCATTACATATCTCAAGGAGTGAGCTTTCTTCTAGCAATAAGTAAATTTTCAGTCATTTGTTGATATACTGAATTTTTTTCAACAGTTACTTATTATGATAATTTTGTAATTTTGTTATCTTTGTAGATCACCAAATTTTCCATTTAAAGTAAAGTGCTTTGCAATGACAACAACTCAGTTTTTATTAAAAAACAAAAACGTATTTTTCAAATTTTGTGTTCTGCCTTTTTAACGTTAATTATTGCAATGTTTTTGTGGTACTCATAATGGTTGTCTTGACTTGCCATTATCCTGTGATGACAGGAGCCCTGTTCTCCATCTTGCTCGATAGTTTTCAAGGGCCTACAATTAGTACTGAGATGCAGAGGGGAGGGGGCACGTGAGTGCATTAAATACATGTACATACCACCCACTGCTTCTGGCAAGGGCGCAGTGGGATTAGGAGAGTGTGTGGGTGTTGTCAGAAACATTTTGTAAATCAGCCTTCTACTCGAAGATGGGAAAGCAACACATGTATGGAGAATATAGATTACAAACCTCTGCACAACTCTACCTATTTTCCTCCAGATTCCGACACCGATACTTTAAGTCCGCATTTGATAAAACAGGTTCAAGGTAGGAACTCGGAAGTTGTGAGTTCAAACTTTTGATATTTCAAATGAGCTAAAAATGTGTCCCCTTTTTATATGGAACTGGCTCACTATCGAATTTGTTGGCAAATGACAACACACCTGCAAATCTTTCACACGAGCGATTGTGGAGCACTTTTTTCAAATGAAACCTTTGAACTTCTATTCAGGATGATGATAAATATCCACTGTTTTGATTCAAGATTTTTCGTCCCTTCTTTATTAATACAGTTTTAACACTTTACAGTGCATCAAATCCACATCTATCAAGTATCACTTGGAAACCTGTGAGCAGTTAGGATTTGCATCAACTGACTTGGATTGTAAAGAGTGAAGTTTAATTACTCGAATCCTTCAGCCTCACAGTGTTTTGGATTTTTGTTTATCATGGTTGTCTATTCTAGTTTTAGGAGAAACATCTTTATGGTACACAGTCGCTATGGAAACAGTTATGCATGTCCACTTTCATACTTAACTGATTTTGGCCCTGTTTGCATCGATGAATCAGTGTTTTCATGCACATTCCACGTTACTTATTGTGCTAAAATGTTGATAGGATCAAGGTGGCTCACATGTTGAGATCACTTAGGAACACACAGCTACCGTAAGCTTGAAACGCACGCGTCCAAAAGATGGCATCTTTATTTCTTATGACGTTATGACTCAAGTGACACAGTTAGTTTTAAAGTGGAATCAATCAGTTGAATAGCATCGTGTACAAATGACAATGCTCCAATTGAAATGACTTGATATGTTTTATAGAACGATTGTCAAGTAATAAGAATCCTAAAACTATCACTTGTGGGGCAGCACAGGTTAGAATAATTCGAAAATAGGCTTAATTTGACATCGTTTCTTGATTAAAGCAATCTAGTTATA